>JAVSBV010111126.1:0-21645 GCA_033117975.1 Parotocinclus spilosoma
CTCTGTGTGTGTGTCTCTGTGTGTGTGTCTCTCTCTGTGTCTCTGTGTGTGTGTGTGTGTGTGTGTGTGTGTGTGTGTGTATGTGTGTGTATGAGACACAACTCCAGACATCCCACAATGCAAGAACACATTTCAGGGAAGCAACAATAGCACCTCACCCCCTACCGCAACACCACAACCCTCCAACTCCCAAGCCATTCAACACCACTATGAATACAGGACATAACAATCATAATGAACTTAACACACACACACACACACATCACACATGTATACAGTACTTTGCAAAAATCTCAGGCCAACTTTAGACCTGTTGTTTTAGCAATGACCATATATAATAATCCATATGACTCTTTTTCCATCTTTATTTCGGTCTCTGTGAGCTTTAGCATATCTTAGCACTTTCACCCTCTTCTCTTTAAAAACAAATGGTTCCAAGAAGACCATTCCTGATCAAGCTGTCTAACTGATGAAACTGCCAGATGCTGCTATTGCTCAAACCTAAGGAATGGTCATACAAATTTTCAGAATTTCTTGGTTATATTCTAGGTCAAGAAATTATTATGATATTAAAAATGTTCATTAAGCCATTGATAAACAATGATGTATTTAATCAAATGGAATAGTGGCTGTACTGGTCATATATTATATACTCCTTGAGTAGTTGAGTAGTTTGTTTGCAGTCAGTGCTCACATGCTCACAAACAGCTCGCAACCACTTTTTTTTTTAAATCAGCATGTCTCTTGCAGTCGATTGTACAGCCCATCACAGAGCAACTGATCTATTTAAGTCAAAGTGTTTTTTATTTCTATAGCATAATGGAACATTGTGGCAAAGCAACTTTACATTATCTATAGCCAATCCCAAATTGAGCAAGCCTAAGACAACAGCGGCAAGGGAAAACTCTTCAGACGTTATAAAGAACAATCCTTGGGTGGAGCAAGACTAAAAAAAGCATCCAACCTCCTTGGGCAGCCTAGACAATGTATTCAAGAATTAAACAACATAATCTAATTTATAATGATAATAATGTAATAGTTTAAATAAACTGAAGCTAAATGAATATAAAAACAAGCATAATAATATGTAGACTAATATATTGGAATAAATGTAATATTAAGTACAAAGGAAAACCAACCAGGATGCTCTGTTTTTCACTCTCGCTACGTTTGTCTCTATTGCCTTTTTACTCTCAAAAAATAAAATCATTTTCCAGGATATTGTATATAATTTCAGGGAGCCACTATCATTATGCAGAAAGACTCCCAGTAATTTTGGGAGAAATGGGATGTCTACAAACCCACACACACTGTCATATAAGTGTTACTGCGTTCGGGAATTGGGATTAGTTGTAGTGAATACACAGTGACTCTCACTTAGGATTAAAGAGAAATGTCAGTGTGAAGGAATTCTGTATGTATAGTTGAGGCTGAAACGGTGACGTTATCTAACGAGACTGATCTCGATTGACTTTAATTAAAACGCACAGCATGTGGATCTTTTGAATGTCCCATCAATGCTGTAACGTTATCAGACCGCAAGTATTTGTACAACAGCGGGCAGTTTTACATCAAATTCAGCTAGCTTCATGCACTCTGACGTGAGTCGTAACATTTACTAACAAACCTGTGCCATTTTATGATCTTTACAGGGTTGGGCTAAGACATTCTGTTTATAAAAAGTCGTTTTAAGTTAAGAGCCGTATACCAACATGTACGTAAACGCTGCTAGTTTTCTGTAACGTTAAACCTTTAGGATTCAACTAAAAGTGTCTGGATATGTCACACAATACTCTGTGGGCTAAGATAAGTGAAACGCAATGAGATAGATTTGTAAACACTGTATGCATCCATGGAAACAAAATGTTTTCATGACTTCATTCAGATTGAGCTGATTATATTACAAAAAGGAAGATTGTGTTGAGTCATCAGAATCGGCTTGATGATGATATCCCACAGACCCCCCATTGCTTTTCTATGCTATTAAAACTTTACTTTAATCATTGATATGAATATTAGATGTATTGATGCCTGCACAATAAAAAGCATCTTAAACAAAATGGCTATATATACATAAAATTCAGTGTATGTTGAAGAGTCGATTGTGGGATTGAAATGATCTATGCTCCCTGTCTGGCTGAGCTGTAATCCACTTTTAATCTTGGACCCAAATGGAACTCAGTCCTATTCCAGCAAGAGGTTCAACTGCCAGGATTCAAACTGTGGCGATTTCGCTGTCAGAACTCATTATTTCCACTGAGACTGCATTAGGCCAGATAATCACAATACTTTCGAACAGCATTCTCTGAACCCTTCCTCGATGTATCCCCAATTGTCCTGGTCAGTGTTATGAGAAGAAGTGTGGTGTATTTGGGAATGTCTAGGTGCTGGTGGAGGTGTACTCTGGATAGTGCTAGACCAGCAACTTCTACCTAAATTGCATTCTTGTGCCATTTCATGTAGATACACCCAATTATGTCTATGTCTTATGCTACACATGACCTGAAGGCACCTGTGAGACTTTGGACCTGGGTCAGTGCATTGGTAAGCTAGCTAGCATTAGACTGGACCACCAAAGTTCACATGATGTCAGTCTATATGGCATTATGATTTCATATAGCACAATGTAATGTAATGTTACAGCCATGCGTCACTTAGTATCCATTATATGTAAGCAATAAAGCACAAGAGAGAGTATGTTATTGCAAATAATATCATTACTAAGATTTGGTCACAGGCACAATCCAAAGGCGAGTGCCATAGATAATCACAGCTGTGAGGTTATTAGCAATATCACATGACCTTGAGTATTTTATACAGCATACAGAAGTTTGGACAATAGATTGTTTACAACAAGACAGTACCTTCTGCCGAAAAGCAGGTGCACAACAAATGAGTTGTTTCTACCCAAGGGTAAACTAACCAAGTGATGTTAGTTTACAAAAGTGCAAATAAGTGAAGAGGAAATAGTGAAATGGGGGGACTAAGACCAAAACTTCAATAATAATTAGGTGATACAGTAATACAGTTTATTATTGTTTAATTACATACTAATAAAGTACATATTGTATAGAACTGCAGCTACTGTTTATATATATATATATATATATATATACCGATTTAAGATGGGTAAAAACTTGGCTCACCGTACTTCTGTTTACAACGTGTGCATTTATTTCAGAATAGAGCAGGGACCTGACTGAAAAGGGCACAGAGGCTGTGAGAAACTAACACACCTAACTGATAGTGAATGTACTATAAAGACGTGTTACCCCTAACCCCTAAAGGTGCCCCAGCTTCCACAAATAGAAACGAATTCTGAAATGGATACTAATATTCATCTGTCTGTTCCACACATGCTTTTTTCACTGCAGAGTGCGGATTCAGAATGTGTAAGACCTGCTCATGATCATGATCTCAGTGCTTATAAGAAGCACAAGTCCTGCCAAGTGGAGTGGAATGCAAATTTTTATAGTACTTTAAACCAATTAAACATACCTGAGCTGTGATCATCTTGCTCTGCCGCTGGGGATCTGGGTACTCGTCTCCAAAGCATAGCACGACCTGGTACCTTGGCATAGGCCGTCCATGATGGATGTAACCTTGCAACTCTGTGAATAAAGAAAGCATTATGTTATCATTATTCTGGGTACATGATGTAGGTGATAATCTTATTGAGATTACATTGCAACACATTATGACCACGATACAGTTTTGTCAAAATCCGGTTCTGCAAAAACTGTTCTGAAATTCTCAAAGACAAATAAGGTTCAAATTTACATTTAAAGCATTTCAGAAACTCCTATACAGGGCCATAGGTGGTCTTGCTCAAGTGCCTAACAATGGCACCTTTCCTGTGACTTGAACCCTTGCACTCTGGTCCATATAGTAGTACCTTAACTGCTGGGCCACCACACTTGGTTCTTAAAAAAAAAAAGCTTACATATGCTGTATGTTAAGTTTGCTGAGTGCATTATTTAAGGAATGTGACAATGTAACTGCACTGTTATAGATGTGGGAACATGCTATTGCTAAATCATAATTAGGTTTAAGTGTGTGACGTGACTGTGTCAAGGAATAGTCTTGTGCCTTTAAAAATAAGACAAAAGAGGTGCAACTGTGAGATGTGAGAAGTGACGCATGTTAGGTGATTTTATAGGACAATTATCAGCTTATGATTACATTGCAGCAAATTGTGTACTTTTAAAAAGTGCATTACTCTTGGTCAGCATGTTTGTTTGTTTGTTTTGGCTTCTTTAACGTCGCTATTGGCATCAGTGGCCATCTCAGCAACACACACAAGGTTATAAGCTTATATCTATACACAATTTCAACTCAACACCAGTCACATATAAAGTCAATGGCAATTTAGAGTAATCATTGAACCTAAAACGCATGTGGAGGAAACCGGAGTACCAGGAGTAAACCCATGCAGACACAGGGAGGACCCAGGCCCCTCCACCCAGAGATTAAAAACGGGATTTTCTTGCTGTGAGGCAGTGGTGCTACCCAACAAGCTATCATGCTGCCCCTTGGTCAGCATGGCAGAGCACAGCTGTAAGGATGCTCCGGATGGAATCCCAGGCCATGACAGGGGTTTCAATTGTAGCCTTCCCTCCCTTAGTCACTGACAATGGTAAGTGATGGTCAACCTAGCCAGAAAGCACTGACAGCACTCGAACCCAGGTCAGAGTAGTGTTGAGTGTCCTAGCAAACTGACAATTGTGACATAATTCATTTACAATTATATTAATAGTCTTAGAAGTTGCATTTTTCAATGGAATCTCCAAATGTATATCTAGTTAAAATATGACTTGTTGCAATAAATTGTTTAAAAATTATAATTTGTGGCAAACTAGTTGCAATATTTTCATAAATATAATTATGGCTTACAAATGTCAGTTGTGGGGAAATCTGAGAAACTGATCAAAATAAAATATGATACGTTTCTATTTTTTTAGGTTTGAACCCATTTTATCCTGGTCAGGTGACAATTGTGATATCATAACATGATGACATACATGTTCAGTCTTATATGGCTGCATGAGATGATATATTGTGCCTACATTGCTATATATTGTGACCTGAATCATTACAATAATAAAATCAATTTGGGAACAATTGATGCTATTGTATTATATTATTATTCTTATATTAATTGTAAACAAATGAATAATTATTATAGTAACAATATATCATAGCACAGAATACTGGGGAAACCACTGAGATTGGTCCAAATTGCTTGCAACTTAAAATAAAGGTATTTAGGTGATAATTAATCTTAGTAATTACCAATGCTATAATTATTTGTAAATAAAGTTATTGATAGATAGATAGATAGATAGATAGATAGATAGATAGATAGATAGATAGATAGATAGATAGATAGATTTATTTTTTGTGCAAAAGTTTGTCCTTTATCTTTCTTTGACACAGGGGTAAAAGTACAGAAATGTCTATTGCTGAATTTCCCAGTACTGAAGCTCTCTGGTAAAGGTCCCCTAAATTGCATTTCAGCTCCAAGTCATTCTGTTTCTATACAAAAGCACCTGATGAGTAATATGGTGACCACAGATCCCATTTATAAAGCTCACTCAGGCAGACCAGATGACATTTACAGACTGTGTCATGTGTGCTCAGTAAGCACATAGTGGTGCTAACATTTGCCTAACAGGTTTTGGAAAATCATCATGTGCTGGGGACTATATTTCTGAAGTGACTAACATGGAACGTTCTGAATAAGGGTGCTGTAATGTAAATATAAGTGTAATACTGAACTAAGAGTGGCCACTAGGTGAACCACAAATGGATCGAAGGTGGAGACGTTCACGTGCAGGCTTCCTAGCGGCTGTGCTAGCTTAATGACATGCAGTTCCACCAATGCCATTGTAGGCCACATGCAGATGTAAACTGTCTGGCAAGAGAATGTTACAAAATATCTTTCATTAGAACATGAAGCTTGATGAAGTGGCTTTAAATTTGATCTGAAGATGCCAGTTGGATTGTGACTGTATTTACTGGTGCTTGGTATCCACAGTATTAAAACAGCTAGCCCAAAACCACGGCGACCTGGGTTTAAGTCCTGGCAGTGTCTTCCAGGTTGGCATAGCATAATATGCAGGCATTACATAAGCTCGAACACCTTTGCAGGAGTATCATTAGACTATAAATACGACAGGTGTATGACGGGATTCGTACACTGAGAAGAGGTGGTACAGTTCAGTGAATGCCCCATTATGTGTGGAAAATGGGTCACAAAGCAGATGTTAACGACATCTATTAACGTCAAAAAGGAGTAATAGTACCTCTTTGTGAGATTGCCAATTTTTCCAAATTATCTACAGTTTATACAGTTACAATTTATTTAAACTATTACTATAAATGTATTCATTATCAATAAGTCGTATCTCATCTATGCTGTCCAAAGAGATTGGGTCCCTCTTTTAGTCTTGCTCCTCCCAAGGTTTATAACAATTGTGGAGTTTTTCCTAGCCATGGTCACCCAGGAATGTTTAATTAGGGCAAGATGCAATGCTGCTTTGAGACCCCTTCATGTTCCCTTGTAAAAAGCGCTATAGAAATCAATTTGACTTTACAGTACTTTACTTTACTTTATACTATTTTTTTTCCTATACCCATGCAATGAATAAATGCCACTATTTGATGCTATTAAATGGTAAAACCACTGGACATATACCCCAATAAATTGTTGCTAAGCAGAACTACAGGACACAATACTCAAATTCTCTACAATCACTACATTAATTAAGGCAATTAAAAAAAAATCTTTAGTGTTTTTTTGTTCTTAGGTTTATTTTTTATGCATGGCTGTGCCCCTACAAGTGATAAAGATACAGCTGTATCTAAACCGCTCCTGAACTACACGTTCCTTTTTAATAAGCTTAAAATTCATCAAAGCATGGTTCTAAGGCACACCGAAAATGTATTAAACTCTCACCTGAGAGGAACTGCTGGGTGTCCATGAGCTTGCATGTCTGCTCCTTCTCCAGCTTGTTGGGTTTGTCTGAGAACGGTGACAGCGGCCCTTCCCAGTACACCCTGCCCTGGCACAGACGCTTGGCATAGAGTCCGTCAGGTGTGAGCCAGAGAAGCACACCACGCTCCAGGACGTTGGGCAGTTTGTCGGCGCCGCGCCTCTGTGACTGTGGGTACGGGAAGGGGAAGAGCACAGCCTCGGGCCCACCGAAGAGTCTCTCCTCTACGCATGGCGAGGATGGTGAGGAAGGAGATGAGGGAGAGGGAGAGGAGGCTATCCGGCAACCATCGGGACTGGTGGTCGTCACCTCCTTTACAAGAGACTCGCGGTAGTACAGTGACACATGCAAGCGGATGTCTGGATAGAATTCACAGGTCATAGGATCAGTAGCAGTTCACGCAAGCTGCAGATGTTTCTAGGTTTGTCTTTAAAAGTCAACTGTTTAGTTTAAATGATTGTGTGTTTACCTGTGATGGCCATGGCTTCTGCTGATCTCATACTGGGGTCCACTGACACTGGATGGGAATCTGTAGGCGTGTATGTATAGAAGGATCCAGATATCTGGTACCCTGTAAGAATGGATGCCATTAGAGGGAACTGTCTAACTTCAACAGCATTAAACTGTACTGCTGTTTGGCAGAGCAACTGCCTTTGTGCAGAAACTACACTATTATAACATTTAGGCTTTTATTTTTCAGGAATAATGAAATAGGCTTTATGCAAGCATTAATATTAAGAATTGCTAAGGTCCAGCAAACTTAGACTTTTCTATTCTTCTAAGTCAGTGGTTCAAGCATGAATCCCATTTCTTTTGCTCATTTGCTTTCCACTCTAAATGGGCAAAGATATGTTATTTATATAGTTGCATAGTACAGGTCTATTTAAAAATGAACTGGACTGATCAATGTATGCTTGCCTAGCTACGCCTGGATCAATCAAGCATATTTATGTCGCTCAGGATTTCTATTGGCTAAAAAAAAACCTTGAAGTAAAACAATAAAAAAGAAACGAATCAAAATCTAAAATAACAAATCACTTTTACAGTGGAATTATCATGTGATGTACATCAAGTATCTAACATTTGTACAAGTATTGAGCATTTGTACTGTGTAACAAATTTAATTTGCTAATTTTTATGAGCAGTTTATCACTGATCATCTACCAAGACATCGTAAATCATTTTATTTGCCTTGTAGTGTACTTTCTTTTAACCAGGGTACTTCTAAGAACGCTAAGCATTTATTTCAATACAAATATTTGCGCTGCTGCTATTTACAGAGCTGTTGTGCCGCCCACTACAGGCATGCAGGCTTCCACAATATCTAAGTACAGTTTATGGGAACTCTTGTTCTCAGATCTTGAGATACACACCTACCCAGCATTACTAAATGTGGTATACACCAATCATAACAATGAAAATTACTCTTAAAAAGCCAGAGTGCAGATACGCATTAATCACAGCATCCATGCACACAGGGTCTCCAGCTCCAGCCTGAGTCAAGCTGTTACTAATTCAGATTTATTCGGGGTTTTTTCACCATGCCTTTTGTGGACAATTTACCATTGTTACGACAACTTGTCAAATTTTGCCTTATCATATGTCAAGTGAGAAGTAACCTTGAACCATGTAGTCTCACATTCAGATTTCCTCATTCAGACCAGCTAAATATGTTCCTCACCTAATTTGCCTAAACACTCAACCAACAATAAGCAGCACGCAGCGTCAGTTACGAGCAAGGCACCATGCGTTCTGGAAACTGTTACAAACAGTGGTAGTATATTTTTTCGAAAGTTACAAGTTTGACAATAAGTGCTGTTCCAGTGCTTGCACAATGCAGTCAGTCAGTGCTTTTGGTATTAGTAGAAAAAGCTCTGAGTTTTACTCACGATTAACATTTTCAAGATGTGATTGAAAGTTAAACAGTTCTGTCATTTTTTTTGTAGATTCATTCATCTTTACAAGTATATATCATACAAATAGTCTATTCTTTTAAATTCAGAACACCACAGAAAGCCTAAATTGTGAATAGGTATTGCTAATTGCTTAATATGGAGTTATTCGTCATTGATTTTCAGGTAAGAGTGGCTGGCAGGTGCAAAAGTTGCACCTTAAATACAGTTTGCCTTAAATACAGTTTACCTACTTGGGTCTTTTAGCAACCCTGAAAGACATTTGAGGAAAATTTTGATATTCTTGCATCTCTTAAAGCCATTGCACCTTTATATTGCCTGTATATAAAGTCCTCATTAGCTAAGTATATTGTACGCTTGAGTAGGGGTGTAAAAAATACCATTATGTTCTGGGATTTTGTCAGTAATAATAATTAGATTATACTGACTGATTGGTGAGATTGTAAACATTAGAGTGATATTGTCTGTTAACAAAAGTTTTGGCTGCTCATCCCGATTGACATTTAGTGACTACTAAACTATACAAGAACTCATCTGCAAGAAAAAGCAGCATACATTGTGTCTTTGATGTTGTTATTCTGGTTAATATTTGTCCCAAACACATTATCTTTGTTGGGTTTTTTTTTTATCAGGGCCAGTAAAGGTGTACAAGTGTCCAGATCTAAAAGATGGTAACTAGTATAGTATCAATTTAAAATAAAAGAACTGATTGTTATGCCACTCCTAAGTGCGATGGCCTCATCTGTGTCACAAACCCCTCTTTTCACTTCAGCCACAGCCATGGGTCTCTGAATGTTCCCTAACTGTTGAACATGTTGGAAAATAACATTGTATTTGTAGCTGATTTGCACAGAGGATTTAGAATGATTACCAATACCATGCGTATAGAAGTGAAAGAGGGGATTGTGCCAAAGAAAAGCACTAATGGGTGGAATAACAATATTCGAAGCAGTTTTTCATATATTATCATTGCTAAGTCTCTGAGGATAAGGGCATCTGCCAACTGACTTAATCATAATGTAAATGTAAGATAGTTCTGCCATAAAGCTAAGATACAACAGAAGGATTTCAGACACTTAGTCTTTACCATTATCGCAGGGTGGTGCATGCCACTGCAATGACCGGGCGGATGGGTACGGGCAAGGTCCATATGGTAACTCTGCATGGGGTGGTTGGTGGTGTGGCTGCTCAGATCCAAACCAATCTCTCCTTTCCTGGGACAGCATGTAGCTTGGCATCTGGGATAAAAACAGTAGTGGAGTTAGATAATGAATTGCAAAGCGCTCTTTGGAATCAAGAAAAGGATTTGAAAGATTGAAAGGCACTAATGACAGTGACAAGTATTTATTTACACTTGAGCAATCTGGCAACTTCTTCATGATGTTAAAGTGTCAAATATAATATATATGGTTGTTAAATTATTGCTAATTCAACAAATCCAGTGGGGCCTTTTTGCACAGTTTGGTATTTTTGTACCTGTGTCTGGAGAGAGGTATAAGGAGAAGGCATGGGATAACCCAGCGCTGTCACGTGTCCCGAGCTGTCCTCCATGCTGCTGGCCTTGGAGCCTAGAGAACACAAAAACCTGCCATTTTTAAATGGAAAACACCTGGTGGATGAGAATATCTTTACATTTAATGGAAAAGTTCAGTGTGGGCTTAACCTTTCCCGATTCAAAACTTCTGCTTCATTTTTGTCACATGGGGCAATTTTAAATCTGATTAAAGTATCGGTGTCTGTAGACGGTAATAATTGATCAGTAATAGTAAGGCAATTATTAGTCATGTATTGCACCATAAGTATTTAGATTTACCAGCATTATATTCCATGTGAGGAAAAATAAAACTAGATTCCTCTAACTAGACAACCTTCTTTCAATGCTCCAGTGTCTGTTTCTGACACTTGTTTGGCAATGTAGGCTCTTTTGGTGTTGGTCATGGGTGAGCACTCTGACTAGACCGCGCCATACTCAGCAGTGGACTCTGCACTGTCTGAAGAGTAATCAGCATGAATCATTTTTGTGACTGTAACTCTTTTGCCCGCTTAGAGTTAATGGGATAGGATTATTTGCTGTCACACATTAGAACACCTTTGTGGTGTCAATACTTTCTCCAGTTCATAATTATATTTCCCCTGTTAAAGTTGTTCAACGTTTGAACATTTGTCCCACATCCTACATGTTAACTACGAGAACCTACTGTACATGTACTATCAGATATACCTCAGCTCTTAACATGTGGTTGTAACAAGATTGGTTTTCAGTCTGTGTGTGGTATTCATGTTTTGCCTTATCGGTATATAGCCCCTCTTATAAGAAAGAAACCTTAAGACATTCAATATGTCATCGAGTCATACTATAAATCTCAAATATTTTGAATCTAAACCTAATCTAAACCTTTCCCAATTACACCCCTAATAATTTAGTTAGTAAATCCTTACTAACTTAAACCTGTAGATTATCTGTAACCCACAAATAGTCTTATTAGCACCTGCAGCGTCATATAAATAGCATTTAGGCAGGTTTACAAGTCACCGTGCAACTTGTAGACATGTCATTTTATTGTGGGAAGGTTAAGGTGAGAGGTCTCTTTTCGTGGCTGCTGTTCACATAGACCTGCATGCTGCAAGGCCCAAGAGGTAATCGCGCTGATTGGTTCTGTGCACTGGGTAACAGAAGCCCTCTATAAAAAGCATTGGGGCTGTTTAGCACATGCAGTGGCTTCCTCTGAGCTTCCTGCTCTACTGAGTGAAAGAGCAAGTCAATGTGCTCAAGGGTATGCAGCTTGCTGAAGCATGGCAGATGCACTAGGAATAGTTTTATCTCTTTTTTCATTGCTGCATGGCCACAAATGTGACTTGACAAACAGACTGAAGCTTTAAACCCACTCGTATATCTGGCATCACATCAATTTGGATCACCTTCCTCTGAAACATTAGTAATAGCTGATTTTGCACTACATGGCCACAGAAGGTCCTTGTAGGTTAGGTTGACAGCAGACATGGCCAACTAAAACTCTACTACCCAAAATACAAGCAGGTGCATTTCTATAGACAAAGGTTTGTGGACACCCAAGAATTAAAAACCAATTAGTATTGGTATGGTGTTAATCCCCCTCCCATCTTTGCTGCTACTTCAGCAGTTCCTTTCCAAAATGGCTTTGTACTATATTTTGGAAAGACTGTGTGGTCAGCTTCTGATGTTGGACAATAAGCCCTGGCTCACCTTGTCTGATGGCATTGAGGTGAGTTTTCTGTGCAAGCTAGCAACGTTCTCAATCAAAGCTGAAAAAACAATTCTCTATGGACTTTGTTTAAGAACAGCAGGGCAGAAAGTTGAGGAAATTACTTGTTGGAAGCAGAAACCAATGTTATGGTCATACTGAGAGTCACTAGTATTAGTATTAGTGCAGCCCCATTATAGTGCTACTGTTTGTCTATGGAGAATCCAGAAATGTATACTTTATATTATACACATGTTACAAATGAGAACTAACAGACCTCAAATATTAGAAGGGGTGTCCACAAACTTTTAGCTACATAGTGTTTCACCTTTGTTTGACCAGTGTTAAGTATAATAAGGAAGTTGGCAGAAGCTAAAAAGCAATTAATATATGGAGTACAACTTTTAAAACTCTGAAATACCTCGCTTGGCTCCTTCTGGTATGATCCTGTAGACTTTGTAAGGGTCTGATATGTCCAACTGGCTTCTGTCCACAAGCTCGTCGAAATCGTTGCTTTTGTTGAGAGCACAACGCAATCTCGTCTTCCAAGTCGGAGGGTCTGGTTTGTCCACCCCTTCCCTGTACTTCCCCTTAAAAAGAGCCCAAGCCTGGTAAAAAAAAAGAAAACACATAAAGGCACTTTAAAGTATGTGTAATAATGGTATGATGTACTCATACAGGTAGTCCTTGTTTTCATGGTCCGGTCTACTGTATCTTTACAATGAGAATCAGATAATACACATTATTGCACAATCAGCAGAAACTGTATTTCTAATTTGGAATTTTGATTTCCCTTGAGCAAGTGATACGCAGAAGCCAGTTGACTAGGCTGAGCAGCAGCACCTTTAGTCCAACAACTGACTAATCATTTATTACGTTATTCAATAATAACTTCATGCTTTAAGCATGTTTACGACAGGGTATGCTATTATAAATATATATAGTAATCTCCTTGCTTTCCGATGCATTCAGTTTACGCTGGATTTTCAAGAGCGTATCCCTATCCTAAATTAAAAATTTTACAGATTTTTTACAGATTTCCTCAGAAACAGTCTGACACGTCTGCATGTGAAGTCAGACCAAGCCGGAAGACACAACTGGCATTTGAACCCAGGTATCTGTTGGACCGTGTGGACCGTTCCCCCACTGTTCTTTCTGGATCTATGGTGTATAATGAAATGTAATGCACTTGAAACTGTTAGCATTTCTTAGAAGACAAACATAGTGTAAGTTTAAAGCTCTTTTAGTATCAAAAACATATTGTGTCTACACTGGAAGTTTAAGATTTACACCAGTCATCAGGTGGATGGTTAATGTGTGCATGAGCCTTTCTGGTCACCTTGAAAAGCGCAGCATCTTCATCCCGGTTGTAATCCTGCTTGCCTGCATGTTTCCACGGGATCCTGAAGATGCTTTTCTCGTCGTTCTCCCACACCAGCCCCGGGTACTCGCCACTGTCTATCTGCTCAATGAGCCACTGCCTGAGCTTGCCATTGCCGCAGTTCACTGACATGCTGCAGTCTCCATCTACGTTCATCCCTGCCACAGAAACCAACAATATTTAAGTAGGGTTGAGCAATTAACCGCCAGTTTGGGCCACTGATATAAAATCTGACCCTTTTACTCTGATCTGCTTACACTAATCAGCAGGTTTTCCTTTTAAATACTCAGACTGATAGATCTTCCAATAAAAGTACCAAACACTTGTTTCTCCCCCTTCAGTGCAACATGTTTGCATTTTTGTAGAAGCTAATAGATGTAGCACCACGGTTAAGCTGCATAGTTAGTTAGACCATTGAGCTTACATAGTATCACCTTATTGGTTACCTTAAATGTAAACATTTATGTACACTGGTAAGCCAAACTATTTAAACAATGCACAGAATAAGTTGTTACAACTGCACATATTATGCTCTTGAATTGATTAGATATCGGTTTTCCTAGTGGACGTGTTGGATATTAGAGAAAAGTTCATGATTATAAGCCTAAGTGACTTTATCAAGGGACAAATCAAAATAATCGCACAATTTGATCAGAACACAGACAAAACAACAGCTAGGCAGTGCTGAGCATCTACAGGCACCTATAAGTGTCTGACGAGAATCAACTCCAAACTGGGGACAGGGTGTTGGTAACCAATTCTCAGCAATGTGCAATGTGATTATTTAAAATGTGTAACAACTCACAGTGCAGTGCCCCCTACCGAACATGGGGCTGCCTAGTCGTTGATTGTTCAAAGTGCTCACTATGGTAACGCCTGACTACTTCAAGGACACCCACAATGGACACACGAGTGTCAGAACTGGACCTTGGAGCAATGGAAGAAAGTTGTCTGGTCCAACAAACCCAATCCCCCTTACATGGACAGTCGGTTACATGTCCTAAATGTTCCTGGGGAAGTGATGGCACCAGGATGCACTGTGGGTAGAAGAAAGGGGTGTGATGCTCTAATGTAATGTTCTAATGCAAAACTCTGGGACTGGGCATTCACCTGAACCACTCAGGACCAGGTGGTTTTAATAGTATGACTGCTCAGTGTATATTTTCATTCATGTCTTTTATTTAGGTATTTAATGAGAACTTTTACCTGTGTTGTATTTAAGACTGCAAAGTATTACAACATAAACCACACCTCTGTATTTCTTATAATAAAACAAGCAATGGCATGCTTAGCAGGTGACCATTTTAACAGGTGTGCCCTGTATTATATTTAGATTTGTAATGTGTTTTAAAAGTGTCATTTTTAATTAATTAATTTAAGTAATGTAGCAGTTATTTAGTAATGCATCGATATAAAATTTGGGCATCTGTACAAAGTCCAAAATGCAGATATAATATTAAAAATTAAACAGGGTCGCTTAAAAGTATCTAAACCACAGAAAAATTTCCAGACGTCTGGCTGCACAGCTGCCAGTAAAGTTGAATGTGGTGTACGTTAAAGTAATAAGTGACGTGTAAAGGAGACCCCAATTGACCTTTTCTGATCAGAAGATCAGGAGATCGCAAATAAATGGAAGAAATGCCATTTTTGAGTCATTGAGGTTGCTGCAGTTAATCAGATCAGGTGGTTTGACCTATAATTGTTTAAAAAAGGTTTCAAAGGACTGGGTGATGACAAAACTTTAACCTGTTGTAGTTTAACTTGATCTTTGTGCTGAAATTATCCTTTTTATTTCGTTCTCAAATTAATAGGTCAATTATAGCCTAATCGAATTCTAATATAACGACAATTGAGCTAAACTTGGTTGCCACTGAACCATATAAAAAGCACAAGTGCACACTAAGATACACTGCTCACAAAAAAATCGATTTGAAATATCTCCCCTAATTTTGGGAGCAGATGTAGATTAATGAGATCTGCTTAAAGTTGTGTTAACGATGAAACTTCAGGGCTGCAATACACTGAGATTAAGTTGGAGTTGATTCAGTACAAAATAAAGGCAATTATATTAGACTATCCAATATCTGCAGACCAAAGTGGACCTATTTATCCCATCTCACCTCTTAATGCAGTCGACATTAGACCAAGTGAGGTGCTTTAGTCCTCTGAACGTCCAACAGGATTGAACACTTCTGGTGGAAGCAACAAGTTTGATTTTAAAAGAAACTAGAACTCATTGCCTGCAAATGAAAGCGGACACATCTCACCCCCATCGTATATTTAAAATCAGTTTCCATCCCACATTGCAGAGTAGTTATCAAATAAGAAATCCACTTATTGATTAATCACCGTAAGAGTTGCAACACTGCAAATTAGTTAAAAACGATCAAATTCAAGACCGAAATCTTTTGCAGTGCTCTGGTTTCCCTGCAACCACTAAACAATGCATGAACTGCAGCCACCTCACCCCCAGGATCTAGAAATGATCCAATACACTCCTGCACTTACCTTTGCGCACCCGCTGCACCTGTTCGCTCCTGCAGCCGCTCGCTGGCGCTCTCTGCGACCCTGCGCTTGCCTTTTTAAATGGATGTCGTCCTGACGCGACTGTAGTTTCAGGAGGAGTCTGAAAGCCACGCGGAAGTGCTGCCGAGTCGCACAGTGCCTGAGTTCGGCGTTATAATTAACCGGAGTTCTCCGAAACGCGTGCGATGCCGCTTATCCAGCGCGGGAAAAACCCGGCGAGCTGCGCGAACGCGCCACGGCCATGGAACAAAATCAGCTGCGGATAAGGAGCAAACAACAACAACAAAATCTCCCTCAGCTCGTCATCATTGTAATCCGTTCCGATATCCGCTTCTTTTGTTTACTACTTTATTACTGATGAGTAAATTACGGTAAACCTTCACCAAACCGGAGTCCCAAACCGCGCTAAAACGCTCCAACACTGAGGCTGACAAAAGCTTCGCTTCTACAGCTCACTATAGGCTGCAATTCTGGTGATTTATGCTAAACGTCCTCAGCACTGTCATTTAGATGAAATCTTCTTTAAATAAATACTGTAAGATATAGGAATATATTCGTAAATATAAGTATTTATTTTACTATTTTAACGATAGTTCAATTAGAATCCAGTATGTGGTTCAGAATTGCTGGCTGGAGCTAGAGCTGCCATCACCAACAACAATAATGGTAATAATAAAAGATTTGTTGTACGTGTGTGTGTGTGTGTGTGTGTGTGTGTGTGTGTGTGTGTTTTGTTTTGTTATCATTATTTGTGTAGTTCTTGTTCCTATAACATTAATACAGTTATTTACAATTTTTTTTACATTAATTTAATATGAAATTATAGCAGACAAATATGCTGACCATAACCATTAAATAGCCCCCGTAATATGAATATCTGCGTATCACAAATAAATAATATAATAATTAAATGTGTTAAATGAAAAAAAAAAAATAATATAGTATAAAAATTAACATAGTATATCATTGATACATTATTGTTGTTTTTATTTAATACATTTATTTATTTACTCATTTAACAAATTTCATATTTATTACAATGTGGGGGCAAATGCACTAATTAGAGCCATAAAAAGCAGCAATAATGTGAATAATAATAATTGTAATCATTTTGTTATTATTATTATTATTATTATTATTGTTGTTGTTGTTGTTGTTGTTGTTGTTGTTGTTGCTGTTGTTGTTGTTAATAGTAAGAATAATAACACCAACAGCAATAATAATAATAATAATAATAATAATAATAATTACAATAATAGTAGAAATCAGAATCAGAATCTTTATTTCACCAAGTAGCAAGTGTAAGGAATTTAAATAGTACTGTATTGTGATGGGTGACATGGTGAAGCAAGTAGTTAGCTTTGTTGCCTCACAGCTCTAGAGATCCCAGATTTATTTATTTTTTCTTGGCCCAGTCTCTGTCTGTGTGATTTTTTTTCAGGGTACTCTGATTTTGTCCCACATTCCATGTGTTAGGTCAGTTGGTCTCTATTTAGTGTGTGTCCAACAGCATATTTGTTACCTGTTTTGGGCTGGCTCCTGCTTCTCTGCCCCCTGGCTCCTCACCACCCTAAACTGTATAAGCATTTATGAAAATTAATAATATTTATTTTTGTTGTTACATCATTTAATTCATCTTACTTTATCATGTATTTTAATACTTATTTATTTATTTAAATAACTAATAAGGAGACACTCGAAATCAGGTCCCTGTCGTGCTGGACTAGTGTCTTCGATTGCTGCTATTTGTTTGTTTGTTTGTTCTGTTATTGAATGAATTGAATATTTGGGCCTAATGTGTAATGCAAATACGCTGAGTGATCTCATAAAACAGCGCCATCTGGTGGTGAATCTGAACACAACAGTTTTATTTTATGTATTGTGAATTTAAAATTAATTTACAAAATTATGCTTAAAAATGGTAACATAATGCACTGTTAACCAAAAGCCTTACATTCCTGTCACTGATGTGCCCTTGAGGAAGGCTTGGGTTGCTTGGGGTACTTGCGTTATATCATGTAAGATTGCACAAGTTTCATATGGGGTAAAACTGCTAAAATAGGACCGTTTTGGTTATGCAATGTTATTAGGTATTTTCTACTATAATATTAATGTCATTATATTAATAACACAATATTGTTTTAAAAACTCTTAATTTTTGCTTTAATCAAACAGTTTGGGGCAGAGCCATAATGACCTAATGTGAATTATTTATATTTCTAATAGATTTAACCACTGAAACCTTGATCATTTAAAAAATCCATTTGTTTTTATTTATTTGCGATAGCCAGCATGCTACTTGGGTATGTTGGCTACTAAAATATATTTAATTAAATACACTGAAATCGATATTTTTAAGAACTTTGTAAATAAATATTTACACAATACATAGGTATTAGTCCTTCCAAAAGATTATTTGACTTTGACCTTTGTCTATTAACTACTGTCTCATTTTACAAACATGCTACTAGTGAAGTCAATCTACCTGCTATAAACCAAATTTAGAAGACTTATATATCCTGGTACAATTCACAATCATCCTTCATACGTATCACATTTACAAATCCTAAATGAAGATTAAGCATTTTTTTAAGGACCATAACATCGTCTAACTAAGAGTGTTATGTCATTTCACTAACCATAGTTTCTCGTGCATCCGTTTTTGAATTTGGCTCAGTCACACCATCGGATATGACATCACATCTACAGAACTTGACACATTTATCCCCTGACATCACAAAGATTTACAAACAGTTTATGATCAGTAAAAAACAGCTATATGAGGATTAAGTTAAAGTGTCTCACTTTATCCACTGTCCCACGTTAGCAGTGTTCACCCGATTACATAATAGTTATATATATATCTAGCAATCATGCAAATAATATATTAATAAACCGTAAGCTTACACTAGTAAAATGCTAGTAAGATGCCAGTTGGCGTCTTCAACTTGTTAGATTTTATTTTCTGAATGGTTCCACTGTGTGTGAAGGCAAAGATGGTGATTGGAAGTGATCTCAATGGAAAATGGCTCTACTTAGTACTTAAAGTCTAATGTGAGCATTATGATCTTTTTTTGGGTCATATTTAAGTATATTGGAAACTATACTGCTCACAAAAATGAAATGAAAATCAATCCAAATTTTTGCCAGAAATGTCTTATCACCAAACTGTAGTGGTTTAGGATTAAGGGTTCAAGTTGCAGCACTGGCACCACTTTAAAGCCCTTTGAGTAAGGTCCTTAACCTACTGGATAGAACAATCTGACAAATTACTACATATAAATGTTTATAAATCTTGTGCTCTTTCTTGTAATAGATAACTAAAAAAAACAAACAAACAAAAAAAAAAAATCAGCTTTGCCATGCTTTGTCTAAGTTTATAAGTACATAAACAGCCAAAGTTTGGTTATAGTTGTATAAATCTGAATTTTCTGGAATTTTCCACTCTACCGGAGGAGATTGAGATCTGCCAGCAGAAGTTGTTTCCACCAAAAGCACCTTTTTAAAGTATTTACTAACTGTATATTTGTTCATTACTCTAACCTTCTATAATGACTGTTTATATAATATATAATGGTTGTAATTGTATTTTGCCAGACAATCTTAAGTCTTAACATATTGCTTGTGTCAGCAGACTAACAGAAAGTTTGCTAAGTGAAAATAGGGCTCATGTTGACTATAGGTAAAAACGAATGTTTAGAGATCGACGAATTCACAAAATGTCTGTGCTTCCATAGAAAAAGAGAATCAAAGGAGTATTCCTTTACCCCTCTCAGGTGTCCTATTTCTCATAATTGTTTCTTGCTGTTCTTGATGTGTAATAAATTGTACCATTACAACTTTGGTTTGGAGGTGGGGGATGTGGGTGTATTTGGTGTTTTAAAAAATACCCCAAGAATTCTATGAACTTCCGCTTTTAACCTAATAGAGGAATCAGTTTGTTACCCAGACATCAGGTTTAGATTGTATTCACAGTTGTATTTAGCAAATAAGCCCATTTTGTTGGGTGAACATCCCAAACCATAGCTGATCCTTTTTAGCAGCGTGGTATATGCACTGTATGGCCAATTATAAAAAGCCCCTTTTTCAAATGAGTGGGCTATAAAGTCAGAGTGAATTTTTAAAAAATATTCTTATAATATTGTTTCAATGCAGCTTCCCAAACACCTAGGGCCAAAGCCCTAACTGCACATGCCTAGGGTGACTGTGGCAAGGAAAAACTCCCTAAATGTTATAATAAGAAGAAACCTTAAGGGAATCCTAGACAATATATAGTATATATAATGTTATAGTAATAGTTTAACTACACAGAAGCTAAATATTAAAATGAAGAGAAAATATACGTATATTAATGGTAATGTGTAGACTGTAAGAAATTCTACAATATTACAAAGAGTATAAAAAATTAAGAATATAACACTACAGGTAGTCTATTTCAGCCACACTAGCAATGCAACATAGGACAATGTAGTGTATGTGGTATTGAATAATTAGTGAATACATATGTATTAAATACATTCATTTATTTATTTATTAATACAGTGGAACCTCAGAATTCAAATGCCTCTTCACTCAAACAAATCAAACATCAAAGGGTCTATATTAAGGTATTTTTGCCCCCAAATTTGAAAAGTACAACACTAAATGGTGCAATGTTACAACCACAATCCATATAATCCAGTCCTGTTGATGCCGATTATCTACCAAGAACACTATGCCAATTGCTCTAAAACCCAAAAGAAGAACTAGGTAACAATTATTCAATAATATGTTTATATTATTTTATTATTATGTTATGTATATATATATCATATCAGTCTATGGCTACGATTTAAGCCACCCCTCGGTGTCGGCGTTGCTGTCCCAGTGATAAGATGACCCATTCGCCAGTGACTAAAAGGTTTCACTTTATTTTGACTTATTGTGTATAGTTATTGATTATTATCATTACTGCATTACATTCCATTGCTTCATTTATGCCTTTACTCATTACTTACATATGAATATAGACTATATATACTAAAATAACTCGGGAAAGGATTACCTATTTGCACTACTTCTTATTGGGATATTGAATCTGATTTGGGAGTCAAATAGGAGTCCAAACAGCCTTCTGGAACCAATTAAGTTTGAAATTCCGAGGTTCCAGTGCAACAACGTTGACTGGAATTTCAGAGAACTGCTAAGAAGTTTTTCTAAGCAAACTTTTTCTAACCACAAATCCATGATCCACACAGTTCTTGTGCAGAAAAGCTCAGATCCAGTGCTGAAAGTCACCTGAGTAGTAAGATCTGCCCATCATCATCATTTCTGTGCTTATAAGAAACACCAGCCTAACAGTGCTCAGGTTTCAGTCTGTTAACCAGTTTAAAGACATACAATAGATTAACTGATTATACTAAACTGCCCTGATTTGAGTGTGTCTAGTTTTGAAATAGCCATTGCTGAAAGAGAAATAAACCAACCAAACAGGTAGTCTGTTAACACTGGCGCTGCATGAAAGCTGTACTACAATAGCCAAGGTGTATAATAAATTATACAACAGTTAGTTCCGACCTCACAATCTGATTGGTTGAGAAGTGTTCTAACCGTGTTGATATAAGTGATAA
>JAVSBV010111134.1:0-21644 GCA_033117975.1 Parotocinclus spilosoma
CTTTTCTGTGCTTTCAGACTCAACTCGCCACATATGTAACAAAATGTGTCACAGCTAATGCGATATTGACGCGACATATCAGAAAATGCTTGTAAAACAAAATTGGCCGTTTCTCAAAAACCGTACGTGATATGAAAATTCTGAGGTCATTTCTGTGATCAGCATCAAAAACTCTATTTAGAACACCAAATATTGTCAAGGAAGCAAAAACCTTGTAAACCAGTGTTATTGTATCTTCATATGAGATCCAACTGGACCTTCAGGTCTCAAACCCAGTAGCGAGGTGGAGTAATAGATGCTACCTCGAGCATGTAATGAAGTTTTCTACATTATTTTGAGTGGAGTGTATTTCCACAACAAAATTCCATTTGTGTTGAGTTTTCTCTAAGACAAAACATTCATACAGTAGAAGAACAATGACCTCAACACCTTAAAGTTGTGCAACAATGACTTGAAGACCAAACAAGATCAAAGAGTGCAAACTGACAGACTTTCCTTTAAATCACATCAAGCATCTATCGGGCACATAAAGATGGAGAAAGCAAGTGTTCAGAAGCATCTCTTAGGAATGCTGTGAAATCATGATTAGATAATATAAGATCCTCAGATTATGCACTTGAGTCATTGCCAGATCAAGTGCACACTGTTATCACAGTGAAAAAGGGAGCACACCAAACACAAATAAAATCTGAACTTCTGTAAAAAAAATATTTCTTTTAGATTCAAGCTTCAGTTGGTAGCTCTTTGCACATATTGTTATATTGATTGTATAATCCGTAATACACTTCTTAACAACACTGCAACACCAAGAAGGAAGGTTATGCAAATCAATGAAATAGCAGGTGTCCCAAGCAGGTGTTCCAAGATCTCCAAATCATCAAATTTTCAAGCACCTAGATCCAATCTGTGGCATATGCAAAGGGCATAAAAGCCAAACTGAAATCAACGTTTTTTTGGCACATGAAACTTCAAAAATCTGATCAAGTGATGTGGGGTGATTGTTCTTCATTATTATTCAATATTTTGTATTTGCATATTATTAACATCTATTCAATCTTGTGATTTCAGAAAATAAAAGCATTTTCCTTAGTGATCACAAACGTTCTGCACTATATGTAAACAAATATTTTACATACAATACTGTGTAAAAGTCATAGGCCACCATGAAATATATAGATATACCATTGTTTTAGCAATAGTATAATGGAATATAAATTATTTGTCTTTAATAATTATGTCTCCTTTTTGGAATACAAGCAGATATAGGAAACATATGAAGTATTACACAACTAGTGTAGGCTAGGGAAGAAGATTGTAGCAAGTATTTAGTGTGGCCTTCACGGTCACTTGAGCAACAGGAGAATATGGTAGCTTTATTGGGATGCCAAGTTCACCCTTTTACAGTCTAATGAAGACTGATCACTGATCACACAAGGTAAACAGGATAAAAAATAGAAGACAGGCTTAAGCATATAAGCTCACAAAGATGGAGTTTAAGGTTATTTTGCAGTGACAAAACCAAGTTTGAAGATTCTTGGGTCAGGTTGTCAACCCTGTGTGGTCATTATACCGTTTCTAAAACAACAAACCTAAAGCTTTTGCACAGTACTGTATATTTTCCATGACAATATGCAGTGCATTTTAATTAAAGAGAAAATCTGAATGTAAGCATAGGTACTTTGTGAGGGCTTTTTTTCCGTTTGGAGCTCACATTGTCAGCGTGTTAAAAGAATTGCCTCTAATTTCCTTCCAAAGATTAAATCTCCATTCATGCAAATGAACCAGCTTTGTTTAGCCATCAGTCATTACTTTTACTTTCTCAGTTACTTTGTAATCACTTTTAATTGGGTTACACATATGACTAGCTCACTGCGCCACTGCTAAAGTTCCCAGGAGGAACTCATTTGCATTCATTTCTTCAGAAGTACAATGATTGAATACCCAGTCCTCACTACAGAGTGGACGGAGGGGTTAAAATCTGTGTGTAGCTGTTAGAAACCCAAACAGGATCACTGCACCGTGAATGTAGGCCCTTCATTGTGATGAAGTATCAACGGTGCGGTTTAAAGCAATGGCTATAGAATCTTAAGTGTACTATTCGAAGCCAAGCTTTTGAGCTTTCACGCTCGAGGCAAATAAGTCGACCACGGAGTATAGAGACTCTTACCTTTTGGCTTTTTCAATCCCTGTCCTCAGCTGCCTTCCCTATGCCCCAGTAGCGTGCATAATGCAGATATTGTTCCAGCTAGGGCAGCAGTTAAGACCTAACACTGGATAAAAAGGAATCTAAAACATATTAGCTTAGTGGAAATGGGACTTCAGGCCCATCACTCACACTCCTTCCCAGGTCATGTTTTTATATTAATAATACTGTCTCTTTGACAGCTGTGCTGTAGATGAACTGCTCACATTCTACTGTACATGCAGCTGTACATAAACCAGACGGGTTATAGTCTAAAGACACTAGCGGTGTGTGAGCTGACGCTGTGAGAGTTTGGTTCGTCAAAGGTTAATGCTGTCAGCAATGGAGCGCGGAAACATTTCCCTACAACGCTGTTGAGTGTACTTTCTCATGTCTTCATTCTCACTAAAGCATGATGTATATGTTGGGTTTAACTGTTACTAGCATGGGAATTCAGGGACTTTGGTGTGGATGAGGTTCTCATGGAAAAGCTTCAGAGATTGAAAGCACAATCAAGTTTTTTTTCTCTTCATACCTAGTAAAATGCAAAATAAAATCATGTAGGTTGTCTTGATGAATAAAACAGTGCAGCAGGGCTACGCATTTATACTGGCAGGTCTTCAGAGGGTGTCATTCAACGCTGGCAGTGTCCATACAGCATTAAGGTCCAGCTGAATGATTGCTTTATTTGTGTGTTTATGATTATCAGACAGATTTAATGCTCACCTTTATCCATTATAAAGACCATTTAAGCAAAAGTACAAATCTGAATTTTGTACCATGCTTCAGTGCCTTGTCATAAATAATTTCCTATTTTCTTCTTATTATTATTATTATTTTCTTATTTCTTATTAATAATCTTATTTTAGGTCAGGTTACATTGAGCTAAATGTGCCACTTAAATTGGCAGAATTCTACTAAACACAGGAATGTTTTAGCGCTCCTTCATGCCTCAGGAAACTTAACAGTGATTTTCATTTCTGTTTTATTGATGTACCTAATTACTTACAGTACTGTGTAAAAATCTTAGGCCACCCTTAGCAATAGTATAATGACTGTATGTGACTTAAATAAACAAAAAATGTTGCAAATCCAAATATTTCTTAGATGGATTCATCATTCAACACTTTTTTTTAAAAACTGATATTTATTCCAATCTTTGAGAGATTTGGCATATCTTAGCCTCTTCTCCCTGTTCCCCTCATAGAGCATTCCAAATACCCTTCCAAATACTCCATTCCTGCTCACGTTTCTTTGAACTGCAGGGTCAACTTGGTGTCCCAATGTGATATTAACACGTGAAATTAAAATACTTTTCATCTAGGCCTAAAGCCCAAAATTAGCAAGCACTGCAGTAACAGTGCCAAGGAAAAACTCCCTAAATGGGATCAGGAACAAATCTTGGGAGAATCAGAGTCAAAAAAGCATCCAAGCATCTTTGAACCTAGAGCCTAGATTTTATATGAATGAAAATAGTACTTAAATAACATTTGTTTAAATACATAGAAGCTAATATATATATATATATATATATATATATATAATATTCTAATAAAATAGAACAAAATTTAGACTATAATAAGTTAAAGGAAGAATACAATATGATGGAGATATTGTAACATAGATTTACAGCGTTGTTTAGTTTAATAAAAAAAGTGTGCATTCTTAAACCGTTTAGTACAGCAGGTAAATATTTTGGTATCTAATCAGCAGGAAGGGAGAAAGTTGGAATCCACTGATATGGCAAGGGAAAAGTTATGAAGCCTGGAATTTTTTGCTTCTAAATAAAAAGCAAGGAACTTATTTTTCCCATTACAGGTTGGGGTCCAAAACCTGTCCTGAAATTTACTGGGTGTAGGCAGAGGTACAACCTAGACAGGTTGCCAGTTATTGCAACTTTCTGGCCTAGTAGACTTGTGTTTAAGTCAGCTAGTGTCTCTAAAGTGGCCCAGTGTGAGCGACTGAAAGTGTTCATGTGTGCGTGTGCGTGTGCTCTGCGATAAACTCGCATCCAGTCCAAGGCTGGCTCGCACCTTGTGTCCTGTAATGACATGTATTTCTGTATGTCCATATGTTAAGTGTGAAATATCAAGTACACTAATGGGTTAATATGTACTGCTCAAAATGAAATATAATTATGAAATATCCCCTCATTTATGTGAGTGCTGTATAACTAATCTATTCAAATTCTAAAGAAGTACATGTTTTAGGGACGAATCATTGTGGAGTGCACAGGAGAAGCCAGTGCCCCAACCCCCACCCCCCTTAGTGCCCCCTTCATTTCAGTTTTGTCCTTACTTTAACGGAACTCCCAAACATGTTAGTTGTTTGTTAAAAACATGTTAAATGTTATATTTTAATTATTTAATCTTTTACCATTCGAAGAACTGACAAACCTCCAGACTTTGTTCGGGTAAACGGAACCTGACCAGGATAAGCAGAGGTAAAACAGGATGCATAGCTTTTCCTTTGCAAACCCCACTTTTCCTGCTGAGGATCACTGAGGGGTGGGAGGCGTAAGTGTGCCCTGGAAGGAACACCAGTCCATCACAGGGCTATCAGTGACTGCTTGTTGCAGCACCAGGAGGGAAGTGGGGGTGATATTGCCTCTGATTTTCCTCCATTCTTCAAACATGGGCAATTGTGCCTGATTAATGCTTGTGACTAGAAGGCACCACGTCTAACCCAGGTCATCACGGTGATAAACGAGTGAATAGTTGCTGTGCCATGTGTTCTTTCTGAATTTACCTCTTTGGGGTCACCAGTGAGTACAGGGGAGTATGGTGGCCTAGTGGTTAAAGTACTGGACTATGGACCAGAAGGTCCAAGGTTCAATTCCCACCTCTCCCACAGTTGGGTCTCTGAGCATATTAACATTTATGTTATTTTAAAAGACGTACAATTCAAGCAATTGTGGGTTAAGGGCCTTGCTCAGGGACCCAACCGTGGCAGCTTGGCAGAGGTGGGATTTAAACCCTGGACCCTCTCATCCGTAGTCCAGTGTCTTGCCCACTAGGCCATCACAGTCCACAGCAAGGTCCTTTACCCACAATTGCTTGGATTGTAAGACTGTATTATTTGTAAGTCGCTCTGGATAAGAGTGTCTGCTAAATGACATAAATGTAAATGTAAGTCTAAGCGTGCCACTCGAGCGCCTGTCTAAATAAATGCTCATGGTCCATTTTGAATACACTCCAGATAATCTATAGAAAGTGGAAGTCACAGGATATATATTAAACAGAGGATTAGCTTAACTGACAGAGGTCAGTTTCTCCTGCCTCTGTGGTATCTTTATTTTGGCGCTCGCATTCCATGATTCACCATAATGACATGAAAACTTCACACCGTTATACAACAGCAACATGAAGGTTAACCTGCGGTGGGTCTTTCCTCTGACTGTGACAGATGTTCCACTCCTTCTGTCTATACTGGCTTTGCATTGGTTACCGATGTTCCGCACATGTGCTTTTCAGCTTACTGAGCGTACAGAGGTCCAGCTTTGACAAATGAGGCAAGGCTGTTTATCTGGGGAAGAACTTTTCTGATCACACCAAACCTTGGCATTTATTTGTCTTGCTGGAGGACGTTTATGATGCAAGATACGCTCAAGCTCCTGTGCATATGCACGTTGGACCGCAGATGGATTTTCACGGTGTACTCACTGGAAGGTTCTGTTTGTTTGCCTGGGTGTGTGTTTATATTGGTCTGTTTTCAGCTTGGATTTGCTCCAGGTTGTTTTCTTGAAGGCTGGTAGATTTAACTGTCCCCTTGCATAATGTTGGCATGTCGGTTTGGACAGAGAAAAGTTTGTCATTGAACAGGATGAAAGTGATGTGTTTGCTGAGTTTGGAGTCCTCAAGGAGAAAACCTGCTGTGAAGGATCTCATCTGTGCTCTGGAATTTGTCAGGCTTCAGCATCCGCAACGCTTCCTGCTGCCCTGCCAGTGTTTTCCTCATCTGAGTATAAATATTGACCTGGAAACTTTAGCCCAAACACATAGCGGTACATGCGAATGAGGCATTTTTACAGCATATAAATAAAGCTCTTAAGTATACTAGGGTAGGCTTAATTCGGTCTTGACTCGAACACACAATCAGTGGTGAGCTCTTAATGACTTGGAGAGTGATCAGCACAGCTGTCTCTCATTAGAAAAAAATCACAATGATAAGGTGGCTGGAATTTAATTGCACTGTGCCCTCCTCACCATTCTGGTTTTCCATACATTGCCAGCATTTAAAGGCCTTACTGTCCAACAGGGAGCCACTTTAATCACTGCAACATGCCTGCTGACTTAGCAAGTCAGCAGAGTTCACTTACACGCTGCCTTGTATCTGCTGCTGGCTTGCAGACAGAAACCTCTTTCGTGTAACTTTATCGCCGTTTCCTATGTCGCCACCCAACATTTGTCCATGAGTTGACTTCCTAGTGGCCACGATTAGGAAGTTAGTGGAAAAACACACTGTATGATGTCAGGCTTCGCTACTTGGCCAGCTTCAAAGGGCAATGACTGCACACTGCCAATGAGAGGAAATCTGCCATGCGTTTCCAGTAAGCACTCATGACGCTGACATGAGAGGCTTTTCAGTTTATTGCATTGATTTAACTGGTATTTGCTCAACATTAGTGCTGGGTGAATACTGAACAAGTATAAAACATGAATCAAAAAGGTCAGGGCATTTTTATACAGTATAGCATTAGGGACAGGGTTAGGACTGGGTCAGTGGGAGGTATCAGCCAGAGATACACTCCCCTTACCCTGACCTTACACTGACCACTTTTCATGTTAGATGAAACGTCTTTTACAAAGCAAACTGATTAGATACATCCACCCACCCATCAGTGAGATTTAATTCAGAGGAAGAGGTTTCATATGACTGACATTACAGATTCGTGGAAAAGCTGTTACCGATACGTAAATATAAATAATTTGACGCAACCTCTACCACTGTTTAAATTATCATACAGTTTAAGAAACAACCAAAATTATTTTCCTGCAACTACAACCCATAGCATATTATTTAAGCCTCACCTCTCTGAGACACAGCCAATAATGTGTCTGTACGATCTAAGAATCCACCAGAAGGCTTCACCGGGAGTCAAACCCTGATTACCATGGTGGTTAGCCATAAGTTTTACTTGGATGTACTCTTTGAGGGAATGTTTGGATTATTTGGGTGGGCAGCAACAGAAATGTTGCTTTTACTAAATAGTTGGTTCTGATATGCTTTCAACCATTTTAGCAAGAGTTGAAATAACTTTATTTTAAATGACATTTGATTCTCCAGCTCATCACCAAATTCCAAATCAATGTAACACTTTTGGTTTATAACATTTCTATTTACAGCATACGCCCTTATTCAACACAATTTGAGTATGATTTTACAAAGTATAGTCCAAGCAGTTATTTGTTAAAAGCCTTTCCTAAGGCTACAACAGTGGCACTTTGGCCAGGTCAGGACATGACCACTCAGCATTCTGGTTAACAGGCGAGTATCTTAAGCACTGAGCCAGCACTGCAAATAGATTTACAGCATTTAGCAGATGCCCTTATCCAGAGCAACTTGCAACTGATATAAACTTACAAAGTACAATCCAAGCATTTGTGGTCAAAGGCTTCACTTAAGGACCCAACAGTGGTGGCTTGGCAGAGGTGAAAAATGAAAACAGGACCTTCTGGTCAATAGTCCAGTATATAAAACCATAACAGTTGTATCTTTAATCCTTGTTTTGACCTACTCTTAATGATCATGACAGTTACTTAAAGGTTACTGAGCGTAAATGTACCCTTACTATAGAACTTGTACAAAGACCCTGGCAACCACACTGCTAACCACATCATCAAATAAATAGATGAGGTGGTCTCAGCTTAACTCTGGTTTCCTCCTTCAAGTGAGCAGAGGAGATGTATACCTTTAAACATTTGCCTGATTTTTTTATTGCCAGTTTATGAAGGCATTAAAATAAAAATGTTTTTTAGATTGGAAAATGATGTGGTTTTGATTCATCTTATTGTTTTATGTACTATTCAATTCCGGATCTTTAAAAAGGCATTTAAATCTCTGGCTACCTAATTTTTGTTTCCTCGACAAGGAATTAATGAAAGGGCATATATCTGTATACATAATATATAATAAATTATATATAAATAAGGGCATCAATACTGGCAAGACTGAAACTGCAGTCATTATTAAATACACACGAGTTGCTTAAGATATGCAGAATATAAACACTCGGTTTTGTGAATGATACATTGTGTTATGGAAAGGCATGGCATGCTTTTGTTTTCCCTTTGAGACCCCTTACGGAAGACCTTCCTCCTCCACTATCCCCAGCCCCCAGCTGCCTATCCTTGGCCTTTTTGCCCTCCTGCTTCCACTTACCATGCATCCTCAGCAAAGCTCCTCCTGAACCAGATGAAATGTGGCCATGGCCCAGCATTTTGCTCTGCTCCACAATGGCTCCACCAACAGAGCATGGAAAATCAGGCTCAAACTATTTCCACATGAGGTATTTTACGGTTCAAGGAGGAGAGAAATCAATATCTGAATCTTGTTAACATCAGTGCACATGATACAAAAGTGTGACTAGGCTAAACACTAGTGTTGTTCCGATCCATCAGCCACCGTTCATTATGGGATAATTTCAGCGATAAAGCATGTGACGAATGCCTGCAAATCATAAACAAACTTGTCTGCCGGGTGAAACCTTTACATGGTCTGTGAGAGTGATGTAAAGTTTGCATCCTGCAACACATGCAAGGGAAAAAAATACCTCGTGGGGGAAGCACATTAAAATGCTTTAGCACAACTAATAGAATATGTTGTTTAAAGAACAAACACTTAGAGTATGGTGAGTTTTCAAGGCTCACTGCAAAGAAAAAAAAGTAGGCATCTGGAATGTGATCGGCACTCATGGGTGATCGGTATTGGAATAAAACATAAAAAATGATCGGAGTGTCCCTACTAAACACAAATGAAAATGCCTTTGTAAGCAGGAGAAACAATAGTGATATTATTAATGCAGCTCAGTTTCTCAATAGGAGTAAACAGGAGATTAGTGTGCTTAATTTCCATTTTTTCACAAAAGCTGGGTGATCATAACTGTTGTTTATGCCTGATATGAGTTAATCTTTCTTCTGGCTAAATTTTGCCCTTTATTGGGACTTCGAAAGGAGTCACAAAAACGAATACAGTTTTAGGCACATTTTCTTGTCAACATACCCTGTAGAAACAGAAATACATTTTGTTGTTACAGAAACAGTATGGAATTACTAGTGCTGTCAAAATTAACACGTTAACACATTCAGTTATTTCTACACCCTGTCGACAACTTCCTGTTGTTTGAAAGCAAACACGTGCCTCCAAACAATTCTAAATGTGAAATCACAAGGATGCTGTGAGCCAGAGACACAATTTAACATAAGTCATGCGTTGTGGAATGTGGAAGGAAACCGGAGTACCTAAACCCACCGAAACATACATGAGGAGAACATGCAAACTTCTGTTCAATTATCGGTTTAATCTGAATGGTCTGTAATTATAAGAGAAAACAAAAGAGCTGCAAGGCAACATAAAATTTGTCTTATATTACTTCTTATGTTTTACTGATATGCGTGATAATGTTTCTGTTTTTTGATATCTTAAATGTTTTAATAATATGTTTTAAAAGATGCCTCAAAACATCATTTTAATATATCTTAATATGGTATTAAATATGTTATTATGAATAAATGTTAATTAAATGAAATGCTAATAGGGAAGTTATATAGCAGGTATATGAAATGTCAACAACATTTCGATGGGAAATAATCTCAAAGGAATCTAGATGCACGCTTGAAGTTAGTGCCCATGCAATATTCCAAGTCTTTGCAACATCATAGTCTGTAACTACTTTGCAGAAGAAAAAAAATTCTTGTGGCAAGGTCTTGTGGCAATGCTGCATCCAAAGACAGTTTGGAACTTGGTATTTAGTCTTTGCAATTGACATTAGATCTGGCAGTTGTGCACTGACATGTTACATGGCAAGCAGGCATAGTACGAGTGAGCACTTAAAGCATGCATGGCTTAGTGCTGAGCTGCTGTTGATCCCAGATGTTGCCACATATCCATACAGCACAACTTGTTGGAGTGCCCTGATGTCTTGGCCTTCATTTTATATACTAATAAGGGGTGTGAAATAACCCGGGGATATCCACATACAGTTTGCAATGTGATAAATATGGATAGGAATCGCTCTTTTATAAAGGAAGCTAAAAACATGACTTCAGTCCAGATGTATTGCATGAAAGACGAGATTGATGATGAATTGCTTTGCCGGTTCATATTTTTAGTGTTCGTTGGAAAGAAATACGAGTTTGGGGGCAAGTGTAGAAATTCATAAAGCATTTCCTTTCCTAAAATCATAAATTGGTTCCAATAAAATCATATTTTGTAGTGAGTTCTGCTCATTATCTATAGCACCTTTAAGCCCAAAACAGAGCTTTTATTTTTATAAACAGAAAAAAGCTTAGCAGCTAGCCAGATGTTTACTCTATACAGGATAAACAGTAAATCCACAGTCCTCTCATGCAGTTTCAGTATTTGGCACAGAATGTCCTGGTTTGTTGGAATGCAGATTGTTAAAAACCACATGCTTGATTAACGGTGCGCTCAAGGTCATGAGCCTCAATGCATTGTCAATTATGGGAATATTAAAGAACAAGCTTCCCACTGAGTCTAATTGTTGTGCAGTGAGGCTCTAACCCTGGGACACGGGGATGAAATCGAAACCTACCCATTACCCAATTTACTGTAAGAAATTAACTGTAAACAACAACCTGATTTTCTTCCCAGTACAGAATTTACAAAGCGTCCAGGATTGATTTGCAATTCACAGAGACCAGGAAGTACAAATCCATTATATTGTTTGAATTTTATATGTTTAGACTGTTTTTTAAATAGGCACACTCCTCATTATAATATGCATGGCTGCATGCAAAGAATTTTATATCATTATTCCATTTATGGTTTATTTACTAGCCAAACCTTGTATAAAAACATTTTTAAATTCAATGTAAAATTTGTGATAGATGTTTCAAATAACAGTGAGTGGTAATATTCAGTCAAAAGAAAGGTGACCAATTAGAATCAAGGATGCTGTAAATGTATTTAAAATACGGTTAAAAATAATATTTGTATGCCCGTGCATGTTTTAACATTACATTCTGTGAAGCAGGAGGACAAACGAGTACTACTTGTAATAGGACAGACACATAAACTTACAAATGCCATTTACAAATAAGTACCTGATAGTCATCCACACAGACATAAGTAACAAAAAAGGTCTCACAACACACCATTTAGATTTAGAACAGTCTCTAGTCCAAACAAGCAAGCTAGCAAGTACATAAGTTAGTTACACACGCACACACATGCACGCACAATATGTGAAATTGTCATTTTGATTTTAGAAATTAAAGTACATCATTAGACAGTGCATACATGTACAGTATAGATCAATGAAAATATGTTTTGTGAGATTAGTATATATATATATATATATAAACCTCCCACACTAAAATGACAGGTGTTTCAGTTTCATAGTCTAACCCCTGTATATGCAAAAGCTAAAAATGCTGTGTCCATCTTTGCTTATAACAACCCTTGCACAATGCATGTTTCCCCAGTACAACTACACAACTGCAATACATTCTTATTGAAAAGCTGTAACCTTTGCAGCTCGTTTTTAACACCCACTTAATCGCAGCAAAGCGATTCGAGTTTAGAACATGAATCAACATCAAATAAGAGTAATGAAACACAGCAACTTTGGATAGAGTTTAAACAAAAACTGTCTTCAGTACCAGTGGTTTACTCTTATTATAATTTGTCTCCAACAGCTTTAGAGTGCACTTATTGGCTCCCCTGCATGTAATACTTTGTGTTTAATAGTTTTGTAATACTCTAATTGCAAATATTACAGCACTGAAGTTTCCTATAATGCGTTATGAGTCAAGGAATCTGAGACAAATCTATATAGAATCTCTCCAGATCATCCAGTTTTACTCTCTTCTTCAGCACAGGTTTTAATAGGGTTTAGAACAGGGGACCAACATGGCAATGCCAGGAGCACAGATTCTGAGGTCAAGAAACTATTTTTGTGGATTTGGATGTATGTTTTGGATCATCATCATCCTAGGAAATGAACTCATGACAGTCGGTAGTTTCTTGGCTAAGGATTTTCAAATCTCCTCCTGTTTCAGAGAGAAATTGGTGCCATGTATTCTAACAAGGTTGCCAGGGTCTTTAGAATATAAACAGCTCATACCACAGAACCTACACCATACTTAATCATGAGATTTGGATTACATTCTGTATAGCCAGCCCACCCTTTACCCCAAATCCACCTTAAGTATTTGATGCCAAAACACTCATGTAACCACAGAATCTAAACCTAGTTACAGTTTCAGTAGCATCTAGTGCACCTCAGGGGATTATGTTTGTGGTTAGTTGAAGGAGAATGGTTTCTTGTGGTAGACAGATTTCTCTCTAACCAACTGTACACATGAATTAAATATACCCCATACACTAAAATACACTCCTTAACAGCTCTAGTTGTTTTGAACTTCTGAATTATTTCATTTCCATTCCCTGATTTCTGAAATTCAACAGCCATTTTGTAAGCATCTGCATGTTTCTAAATATCTAAAGGAATGTGGCCTCTGTGTCACCTCATGTTTATAGCTCAGTGACCCAATGAAACAGGAAGTCATGGATGACCGCTTAAGAGTCCTCAGGTGAAAATATAAACATTATAAACAGTTTTCAGTTACACTTTACATTGTATGTGATCATTTTACCCATCTTTACAACCAAGTCTTAAGCTGATAAATAATACTTGGATAAAGTCGTATCCCTAATCTGGATAATGTCGAAAGCAATTAAAATTCTCTGAATATATAATCCTCATTTGACATGGTGGAGTCAGGAGTCTGTGCTTACTCAGCAACGACCAGCCTATGATTTGTTTTGGATGCAGCCAGTTTCAAGTTCAAGATGGTATATGCAGCTAGAGCTGGTCTGGTTTAGCTGGTGATCTTGGAAGTTGTAAATAATTTAGAATGGTCTATATTTCGGCATAAATATGACCTCAAACATACTCAGAGTTTTGCATTAAAAAACTGCAAAAATCAGAAATGTAGACACCCAGTTAAGCAAACGAGACAAAATAATATACCTGATACAGTGTTATATATAGTCAAACATAGCTTTTTAAATATGAATTACCAAAAGTATGCGTTTAATATCTGATGTGACCTCTCTGTGCACTAATAACTGCAGTTACAGTTTCCAGTAACTGATCAGACTTGAATATTTTCTTGAGACATTTTAGACCATTCTTCTGCACAGAACACCTTCAACTCTGGGCTCTTGGCGGGTTTCCTTACATGTACTGCTTCCACAGCATTTCTATTGGATTAATCCAAAACACATTCTCTGGAGATTCAGTTCACGGACAGATGTCCTAACATTTTCCTTTCGAATTTGCTTCTATAATTCAGAATTCATTTTTCAATCAGTTATGGCAAGCAGTCCTGTGACGGATGTAGCAAAATGGCCCCAAACCATGATAATATCAGCTCCACCTTTCACAAATGGGATAAAGTTCTTATGCTGGAATGTAGTGTTTTCATTTCTCCAGAGTTAACCCTTCTCATGTAATCTAAATAGCTCTATTTTGGTCTTATCCATCTGAAAAAGATTTTCTAATAGCATTTCGGATTGTCCATGTCCCATGTTGTTTTTGGAGAGTAATTTGTTTCTCCATGCAACCCTATCATCTATAAACTTTATGTTGGTCATGCACAGATTGAATAAAATTAATCAGACTTTGAAAATTACATTCTTATTAACTGTTAATTTAGGATGTTTAGATAGGGGGTGAAATGTGGTGGCCTAGTAAGTAAGCTACTGGACTATGGTTCAAATCCCACCTCTGCCAAACAGTTGGGTCCCTAAACAAGGCCCTTAACCCACATTTGCTTGGACAGTAAGACTGTATTACTTATAAGTCGGTCTGGATAGGGTCGTCTGCTAAATGCTGTTAATGTAAATTTCTTTAAAACACAAAAGACCCAGAATATTTTTGTCTAAATTGTTTAAATGGGTCCTGTTATTCCACCTTGCTTTCGTACATTGTGTACACAGGAATATGGAATATTCTAAAGGGCTCACATACTTTCAAGCACCACGTTAATAGTACAGAGCCTTCACCATTAAGCTACTACAATTTATGATAAGCTTTTGCAAAATGACTTACAATTGAAAAGCAGAGTGTTAAGGATTTTGCTTAAGGGCCTCACAAAACCTGGATTTTAGCTCGCAATCTTCTGGCTCAGAGCACCATCTCATTGCTCATTGACACAAACCGAGGTTCCGTATGAGCTAAACATTAAGTTCTACATGATTATTGACTGTAAGAATGAAATTGAAGCCTTTCCTTCTTTAAAACATATGGAAGCAATGTGGTAATGAAAGTGGGCTCCTTTACACATTTAATTAGCTTGTTCCCCATACGTTTGACTTAAATTTAATTACATACTTTCCCATAGTCCTGAAAGTAAAACCTTATGTTTTGTCGTCTCTCGTAATTAATAAAAAAGAAAGTAACAAGAAAGACAGACTGACAGCTTGGCTAGCCAAGTCAAATTCCAGCTTCTAACGTCTGAGCTGTGCCTAAGTTTTAGCTACTTCACAAGCAAACTTGGCGTCAACTGCTAGCTTGACAGCTAATATTTCACCTAATAAAGCATCTTCTTGTGTGAGGATTTAAAAAAAAGTCTTTTCTTTTGAAGCTCTGTCATTTTTGCGCATGCTAAAGTTCATGATTAATAACACGCGTAAACAATTTGGCATTTGCATTCAGTGCTAGCTTGCACGTTACTAGATTAGCAATCCACATACTTTTATAACTGCCAAATCAAGTTCAATAGAGGTTAAGACTTATGTTTTAGATACAGTTTCAGTTTTTAAAATTATCTTCAGTAGTTTGTATGAATATAGCTTCTAACTGTATTAAAATGCTACATCTGTACCTAGGCATGCTAATGAGTATACACGGTGTTCAAACCATACGCCCCTAACTTGCCACTGCATTGTCATTATTAGTGTTGGGCTGTGAATGGACCATCACACTGCTGTGTAGTGGTAGTATGATGGTCGTAGACGTGGTACAAGGTAGTAACAAATAGTCTATTGCAATGTATGTAAATATATTAAATTGCACGTCTGGTGAAAATAAAATTGCATACAGTTCAGTAAATAATACTGACAGTGTAATGCTCCGAGCAAAGTTTGGCAGAAAAACCTTGGATCCTGGCATACATGTGGATGCGGACTTTGACAAGTAACATCTCCCTAAAAATGTTACTAACCAAATCCACCCTTTCATGGCAACTGTATTCCTTAACACTAGAATGGCCAGGATTCCATAACTACTAGAATGACCACCGTGGTCAATTTGACCTTCTAAAATTTGCATGCATTTTAATGATATCATACAGTATAAATAAAGACATTCATTCATTCGTTTTGTTAAACTAGGTCACAAAATGTCAGAATGACAATAATACTGAATTGTACTAATTGTTATTTATTTAATAATAGTATTTAATTTGTTAATATACTATTGTAATATATGGATACATGATGTTGTTCATCCAAATGAGATTTTTTTCTGTAAAAGTCTTATTTTAAGGCTCTCTTTTTTAGCTAATTCAGGAGTTTTTTACTAAATGCTTTCTTTCTGAGGTAAACTGTAGCCGTGTTGTAAAAGTAGCGAGTAAAGACATTACATACATTATGTAAACAGTCAAAATGACCTGGTCTTTTGAGGTATACATGCTCAGAACACTTCTGTGATCTGTAATATTAATTTCAAAACAGTGCAGACTGAAATATGCATCAATATAATAAAAGTCATAGCTCTTTGGACATGGGGGGGTTAATTATGTGAAAGTTATTTTGGCTTAAAATTTCAAAACGGTCAAAATGACTGTCTCTTCCTTTCTAGTGTTAATGGCTTTTCGTTCAGCAGGATACTGCACCTTGTCACACTGCAAAAATGCTCATGAATTATTTGCAGAACATGACAAAAAGTTGAAAGTGTTGTCTTGGTTTCCAAATTTCCCAGATCATAATCCAAACAGCCATTTCTATGATGTCCAAGTCAAACATCTCACAACTTCATGGACCTGCTTGTAACATTTTGGTGCTAGATTTGTCTTTAGTCCCATTTGTATTGCACATTAACAGCTGGGTTTGTGTGCACTTATTACCTGGTGAAGTAATAGCACCATGATGCACGGTGGGAAGAAAGCAAGATGATAGCGGGAAAGTTGCCCAGTGTTAGATAGTCTAAAATGGTGTGGGCAGTGCTCTGCTGTGCATTTATATAGATATCAATTTGAGATATGCCATCTACATAAACATGGTTCCAGATCATGTATATATACCATGCGCTTGGATGGTCTTCTGGCTCAGTGTCGCTCTGCTGGTCTCCATCAACAGAAACCAGTCCCACCAGAGTGCAGTAACTCCCTCCATCGGTTGGACATTAGGAGACGATGTGCCTTCAAGGACCTTCCACTGAGTACTAATTTTATGATCAATTTGTTGTATAGTTTAGTTTATTTATTTTATTACTAATTTAAAAGTTCTTATTAATTTGTTATTAATTTAACTTATTTACCTAATTTCGCTATAATTTATTATACTTTTAAGTATTTATTTAGTTAACATCTAGGCCACCCATGGAGGATGGGTCCCCTGTTGAGTCTTGGTCTTCCCAAGGTTTCTTTCTACCACTTTCAGGGAGTTTTTCCTTTCCCTAGACTTGCTCAACTTGGGATTGGCCTTTTAAGATAATATAATATTGGAAAGCTGCTTTGAGACAATGCTCCGTTGTAAAAAGCGCAATATAGACACATTTTAAATTTGAATAAATCAACAACACCCAGAAATACAGACGGCTTTTCTTTGCCTGAGTTTAGCATCTCTAATAGTATGAAGGTGTGTTAGTATTAAATTTCACATTTGTGTAGGCACAATTAATGCCGAAAAGTACATACAGGCTTCTTCAGGGACCTCCCTGCTTATTTCAGCAAGACAAAACCAAGCCACGTTCTGCACGTGTGACAACAGCATGGCTTCATAATGAAACAGTGCGGGTACTAGCCTGACCTGCCTGCAGTCCAGACCTGTCTCCCAAATTATGTGGTGCACTATGAAGTGCAAAATACGACAACGGAGACCCTAGACTGTTGAGCAACTGAAATTGTACATCAAGCAGGAATAGGAAATGATTCCACCTACAAAGCTTCAAGAATTAGTGTCTTCAGTTCCCAGACGTTCATTGAGTGTTGTTAAAAGGTAAGGTGATGTAACAGTGGTAAGCATGCCTCTGTCCCAACTTCTTTGGAACGTGTTGCAGGCATCAGTGAATATTTGCCAAAAACTCTCAAGTTTATCTGTTTGAACAATAAATATCTTGTCTTTGTATTGTATTCAATTGAATACATGTTGAAAAAGATTTGCAAATCATTATATTCTGTTTTTATTTATGTTTTACACCCACTTAACTGGAATTGCGGTTGTATCTCTTTTGTACTCTAAACATCCCAGTAACTGGCAGCCTTCCCCTGTATTGCCTTAATCTGCAGAACAGCACTGCGATTGTCAGCTTCACCTTCCATAAAATATCAGGGCAAAAAAAATATGAAAACTATTTGCAATTACCTATAACTCTGCATGGGGCATGGTGGCACAGTAAGTGGATGCACTGTTACAGAGCAAGTTACAGAACAAATATCTGATGAACATATACAGAGGCAAAATGACAAATGGTCTCTAAAGTGGCTAAATTGTGTACAGATTAAGACATTTTAAGGCCATTGTTACCCTAAGGCCATTGTTACAACTAACAAAAATCACTCCAAAAGCTGTGTAATAAACCACAGGGAACCCAGGGTAGCTTCTAATCAACTGAAGGCCTCTCTCACATTGGCTAATGTAAGTCCACTATGAGGATTTGAAGATCAATGATGTGCAAGATAGGGTTTTAAGGAGAGAGCTACTGCTCTCCTTTGATGGAATATTTCAGAGGATTTTCCAATTGATGCACTTGATGTCAGTCTCTGCATCGCCTTCCCATCTGATGATGCTGCCGAGATATGTACAGTATATTGCTTCACTTTCTCGAGTTCTTGACCACCAATTTTGAGGGCAAGCCGCCCTAGGTGCTGATGTGCATGAATTATGTCTTTTCTGCACTGACACAAGGACTGATTTTTCCCAACTCCAAATCCAGGTTGGATGTTGGTTCTTGGAGATGGTGTCTACTTTTTAACAGCAATGTCGTCCGCAATGTGTGAGTCCATCCAAGTCGATGTCTGAATCCGGCCCACTAAGGGCTTTCTTCATGATGAAGTCGAGGGCCACTAGAAACAGAAAGGGCCTGTACCTCTGCCTGACACCAGTCTCAATGGCAAAGAAATCAGTGTGGCCTGTGTCCATCTTAATGCAGCATTTCAGATGGCTGGCCCTCCATGTTTCAGCAGCTCTGATTGGACTTCCATCCATACCAGCCTCCAGTTTGACTTTTGTGTTTTTATGTTTGTCCGCCATTCATGATTCTTGCACATCTTCTTAATCAAAAGGTGTTGGTGTTGGCAGGGGTTGGTTGATTCATCGTTTCTCAGAAGTGTTTAACCAAACAGGCTCCTGCTCATCTTTGGTCAGCAAGTGCTTTCCATTGTTTTACCTTAATCAGTGCAAACGTTGCAAGAGAAGTCTTTGTCAATTGGATACAGCATGCAGGTGTTTTTTTTGATGAGCAGCTTCTATAAATTTGTTCTCAAACCAATTCTTCTTGTCTTGATTGAAGCTGTGTTTTACCACTTAATTTAATGTGGCGTATTCCACTGCTGCTTCCACCATAGCCTCTGGGCTTTTCACTTAATCTCGTTTCTGCCTTGCCTTATTCCTCTGATCAATCCCACGATCCATCTTGGATCAATTGTTCACTCCTATTTCAGTGACCCCAGCAAATAGCAGTTTCGTCGCATACTGCCATGGTCTCCTTAAGGTTAGTACATTTAACCTCCATGCTCACCAGTTCATTGAGAACTGAATTTCGAAGCTGGAGTTGAAAGGAGGCCACTGTATTTGTGTATTTGAGCTTCTAGGAGGTGAACGGTCATACTAAATCTGGCTTCTTCCCATGGCTTCTCAACTTAAGCTTGAGCCTTATATGGACGAGATAGTGATCAAATCCCACATCAGCACTTCCGTAGACCCAAGCTTGCTGAAGGACTGTCCTCTAATACCGGCTGCTGCACACGTGGTCAATCTCATTAAACATGCGTCTGTCTGGTGATTGACATGCCATCTTATGGATCGATTTGTGCTGGAAGTAGGTATTCCCAATAGGTTATTGTGTTCATAGAAGGAGATGAGCCATTCCCCATTGTCTGCCAGGCACACAGATTAAGCAAATGGTCTGAAGACCACTTCAAAATCATGGCAATTGCTGTTGAATCAGGTGTCCCAGCTCCCAATAATGACATTGAGATCATTTACCTTTACATTTGCGGCACTTAGCAGACCAGAGTGACTTACAACTGATATATTCTTACAATTTAAGCAATGGTGGGTTAAGGGCCTTACTTAAGGACCCAACTGTGGCAGTTTGGCAGAGGTGGGATTTGAACACTGGACCATCAGGTCCAGAGTCGAGTGCCTTAACCGCTAGGCTACCACAGTCCCAGTTATATGCTTCGGGATGACGCCTTGCAGCACATCATAAAAAGCACCCTGATAATAATCTTGAGTTCATGCTTTGGAATGATGATGCCCTGCAGAACATCATAAAATGCATCCCTCAATGCTTTGTCCACTTGTTTTTTCTCCTGTTTTTCATGAGCTGAACTCAAATATCTAAAACTCAAAGATCTGTCAAATATTGTTCACAAATTTGTCTAAAGCTGTGATAAAAAAGAACACATTTCCTTTGCTGGGACAAGCCATTCACCTCACATGTGTAGCATATCAAGATGCTGCTTAGATATCATGATTATTGTACAGGTGTACCTTAGGTTGGCCACAATAAAAAAAGGCCACCCTAAAATGTGCAATTTTATCACAGCGCACAATGCCACTGATGTTATAAGTTTTTTTTGTGCAATCAAAATGCTTACTGCAGGAATGTCCACCAGAGCTGTTGCCTGTTAACTGAATGTTCATTTTCTTATTTGCCTTTAAAGGGATTTCAGAGAATCTGGCAGTACATCGAACTGGCCTCACAACTACAGACCACACATAACCACACCAGCCCAGTACCCCCACATCCAGCATCTACACCTCCAAAATAGTCTGACCAGCCCCCGGACAACAATCGCTTTGCGCAAACAAAAGAAATCGTCTCGGAAAAAAAACTGCACTTCAAATGTATACATTTATATACATGTGCAAATATATACATTTGATGGTGTATGGCAAATTGGGGAGGTGTTCTCTTCAATCCGTTTTTTCACTGTACTGGGCAGATGGTGAACTGCGTGTATAGAGTAGTGTGGGTGAGCAGTTTGCTGATGTACGTTTCCAGCGTTGTGACTCGAGTGGCCCTTAGTGCTGGTAAGGTTATGACATGGGCAGTCATATGTTATGGACAACGAACACAGGTGCATTTTATCGATGCAATTTTCAGGCACACTTCCACTCCAACAACACTCCTTGAACAACTTTGTGAGCATGCCCATGATTATTGTGGCTCTAAGTTTCAGCAGCTCCGATTGGATTTCATCCATACCCGCCATTGTAAAAAAATAACACCTCTTCACAGTCACAGAGTGATCTCCTAGAGTCTTACAATCCAGCTCGCCCAATTCAGTCGCAAGGTGTAGGACTTCTTTTAGTTCCTAGAATTGGAATAAGTCACAGAGGGGTAAGATTTCTCGTGAACTATCTTAATTAGTTTTCTACTTTCATTTTTTGCAAAACATCATCCATGTGTATACTATTAATAATTACCTTATTATTTCCAAACCCTCATACACTGCTAATAAAATACAGCTTAAATATATTTGACTTTACTTCCTATGACTCAATTAATTTTTTATTTTTTTTTAAGAGACAGTATGGGTTTTTTGGATGAATCAACTTCAGTGTAACATACAGTAGACAGAGCAACACTGTCAGTAATCTGCTTGTTAACTGCCCTCTGTTTTTTTCTTTCAGGGGGTTACATCCGTTTTGCCTGATTGAACCCATGCACTTTCTTGTGCAAAGAATCATTGACAACCTCCCCATAGCGGCTTTACCAAAAAAGGAGTGGGAGTTGAGAAGATGTGTGTTACGATAGCGGTTGGTGTTTTTAATTATGGACCCAGGTATGCGGGATAGGTGTAACCCACGACGTATAATAAGA
>JAVSBV010111140.1:0-21643 GCA_033117975.1 Parotocinclus spilosoma
TTATCTGTCTGCTTCGCTCTCTCTCTCTCTCTCTCTCTTTATATATATATATGTATATATATATATATATATATATATATAATAAACGCCTGTGTCTCTCTAAGCCGTGTTTGGTTCTGCATTTTCTGCACGCTCGTTACAATTATTGCTTTCTTGCCATTTATTCCTTTACAAATACAAACACGTACAAGTACCATAGAGCATGTGAAATTAGTACTGCATAGAATGTTTATTATAAGCTAGCCATGTCCATTCATTTCAACGGCAGAGGTTTTAAAAAGCATAATAAATGATAGTATAAATAAGAATCTGTCTTAACTCTGGATGTTGTGGCTGCAAACAGACTCAAAATTCTGTACTCAAAGACACTGTATATCTCTGCCTGACATATGATGTTACAGAAAATAGTACTAAATTAAAACCTATTTACTATTTTTTACTTAATAGTTCATACAGATTTCTATTTTAATGGCTTATGTATGTACTGACAGTATATTATATTTTTTTTGTAGTGCTCTGTGTTTTGCTTCTTCTGCCCTGCTGGTCACACTGTGGAACACACAATCAATGCTGTGGATCCAGGATCAGAGCTGTTAATGGGAGTTAAAGTGCAGACGTCAGTCATTCATTTGAAGCCTCAGGTCCTTAACATTTGGGCTTTTTAGCTCACGCTCTTTCTAATTTATAACTACTGTATCTCACAAAAGTAAGTACACCTCTCACATTTGTGGAATATTTTATTCTATATTTTCTTTGGACAACACTGAAGATATGGTACATTTGCTGTGCCCTCAAATAACTCGAAGCACATCCATTGATGTCTAAACCACTGGCAACATAAGTGAGTACACCTCTAAGTAAAAATGGCCAAATTGTGCTCAAAATTTCAATACTTTGTGAAGCCACCATTATCTTCCAGCACTGCCTTAACGCTCTTAGGCATGGAGTTCTCTAGAACTTCACAGGTTGCCTACAATCCTCCATGGCATGAAATCACTGAGCATCTCCTCCACAGATGTTCAATAGGGTTTAGGTCTAAAGACTTGGCCAGTCCAGCAACTTAACCCTGAGTTTCTTTAGCAAGGCATAATGCTGTTCTTCATTATGTCACAGTACATGTTGACATTCATGGTTCCTCTCTACAGCTGGCAGCAATGACATTCCCTCCACCGTGCTTAACTGTTGGCAAGACACAGTTGTCTTTGTACTCTTCACCTGGTTGCCGCCACACACACTTGACATCATCTGAACCAGATAAATGTATCTTGGTGCCATAAGACATTTACATTTACAGCATTTAGCAGACGCCCTTATCCAGAGCGACTTACAATCATCAAAAGCAATAGTTGGTTAAGGGCCTTGCTTAAGAACCCAACTGTGGCAGCTTGGCAGAGGTGGGATTTGAACTCAGGACCATCAGGTTCATTCAGGTCCAGAGTCCAGTACCTTAACCGCTAGGCTACCTAGTCTGCATGCATCATCTTTAGAAGAAGCTTCCTTCTGGGATGACAGCCATGCAGACACATTTCATACAGTGGTGCATATGATCTTAGCAGGCTGACCACCCACCACTTTACTATCTGCAGCAATGCATCTATTGCATCTATTTTCAAAAGCCAACCTCAGGATATGACACTGGTGAGGCCTGGTCTGAGTGGAACATGTCCTGTTAAACCACTGTATGGTCAAATTTACATACCTGCTCCCCATTCACACCTGAGACCTTGTAACACTTAATAATCACATGATAACGGGGAGGGATAATGGCTAATTGGGCACAATTTGGGCATTTTTATTTAGGATTGTACTCACTTTTGTAGCTAGTGGTTTAGACATTAATGGTTGAGTGTTGTTATATCGATACCACAGCAAATTTACACTGTTATACAAGCTATAGACTGACTATTTTATATTGTATGCGTCTTATTTTTAGTGTTGACCCATGATAAGATACAATAAAATAGCTACAAAAATGTGAGGGGTGTACTCACTTTTGTGAGATATTGTATATAAACTTGTTCACATTCACTGGATTGTCCATTTCATATAGCTAGTCTTTCACGACATTCATAAAACTGTCTATCAATGAATGCATCTTTGTCTTCTGTCAAACAATGCTATCAGTTTTATAACTAATGTTTTAAGTGGGATCTATGATACATTCATGTATTATTTGCATGTAGTTTTTGAAAATACCTTTTATATTTGCATTAAATAACTATATTGCCTAAAATAACTGTGCGACTATGGTACTGTCTAGTCACCATACATTTTGGTCAATGACCTGTTTTACAGAACACAATGCAGACACTGAACTGCACATACCTGTACTGGAGTGTTTATTTCATATATAGTGTTCTACTGTGCACATTCTTTCAGCAAGTCACCATTTTCCAAGTACATTTCAAAACACCTTATTCAACTCCCCAGTTAATTAAGAGCAGGAAAACACTAAACTTTGCTAGTCTTGTACCTGCCAAGACTGGGATTAAGCACTTATATAGCTATCAAAGGTTTAAGTGTTAGGCAAAATCCTAAAATGAATTACTACTTTGTTCTCATACATCCCTGAACCCACAAAATAAGTGCTGGTATGTTTTCCAAAACAAAGACTAGACCACTTTAAATACATATATGTAGGATGGCAACTACCAAGATTCTTGATCGTATTAACTAATAAACATTAAAATGGTTTAGATGTGAATAATGTGTATGTTAGTCTTATTGTAAGGGAATTTAAATGTGCCTCATTTTAAAGAAAATAAGAAGAAAAAAAGAAATGATTAAGCAATGCGCCTGCCAAACTTCCAAATAGGGCAGAATAGAGGGTTCTTTATGTCCAAGATGCTGACATTGACAGACAGCTCCTCCCAAATCCTTGAAACATTTTCCATCTAGACCTTCTCTTTCATTGCCTATTGGTCTATTTATGGTATGTGACGTTCATAGGAGCTGGCCCACTTGTGAGAATGTTGCCTTTGAAGGCCTTTCCTTCTCAAACCGTATGCAAGCAGGGATCAGAATGCCTGCAGTGCTTTTGAACAGATTTGCTGATTCACATACAGAGAGTCAGTGATTAAAGCTCTTTGCCGTGATTAATAAGTTCCAGGAATCATGTCCAGTGGTCGGGTTGACGTTCCTGTCCAGCTGTTATCGTCATGGAGCAAGTGCCCACTAATTAAACACGGCATAGCATTTCAGTTTAGCTTTTCCTTTGCTTCTGTGGGCTTTTTCAACTTGTGGCGTAACTGCGGTCAGCATATGACTGATAAGTAAATCAGGAGTATTATGTGTATAGAAAAATTGTTTACATCTCTTAAGGTCTGGCAAGGCCTTCTGGAACCTAGGCCTTCACTGCCAAGTGCCTGGTGTTTTTCAACTCTGTGAAGACAGTGTTCTTTTATAGTTGTGCATAAAATGAAGGGTTAGGGCAAATTCGGTTACAGACAAAACTATATAAGGGAAACACCTCTTGAATTACAAGATAGAGTTGGATATATCTCTTCTTAATAATTTACTGGGGGTTAAACTTTCTGGTAGCCTCTTTTATTTTGAGAGCATGAGCTTTTGCTTCAAATGCCTCATAATTTGAGTGGCTGGGTGTTTGAAGAATGGGGCCTCCAAAAAAATGAGCACAGTACAGATCTGATCTATTTGGCTAACCCCAACATATAATAATGTCACTACTATATACTACACTGTCTCTCATAGTCCCAGTGGATCAGTCGCCCTTCCTTATTCTGATGCATGGTTTGAACTTCAGCAGGTCATCTTATTCATGTCTACATGCCTAAATGCATTAGTTGGTGCCATAGGAATAGATATTTGCAATTGAACAGGTGTACCTAAAAAGTTGCTGGCAAGTAAAATACATGTATGTTTTATTGTTTTTGTATTTTATCATGTTTGTATTATATTTTCAATAAAAATGGTTACCACTACTATGGCTGTAAAACCTTAAAGTACAATGCTTAATAGTGGATATTTTATTCGATACATTTTTGTTTTCATAACTACATTACTGTATGTCTTGTATGATGTTGTTGTTTAAGGTGCATAATGTTTTCTTAATGTCTTGCATTCTTGGATAAAGATTTCTTTTTTAATTTTGCTGTCCTTTAGACACACAAGAATGATGTCTGTATTTGGACTCATATGGACTTATATACTATAAATGGAGCTGAGCTTTTATATGTTGTTTAGTGCAAAGCATCATCACTGACATTCTAACCCCTATATATGCTACATGTTATAAATAAACACAAAGTGATAAAGTGTCTACATGCTTTTGCTTCTCTGTGCGCAATTGCTGAGGTGCCTTTGCTTGGGGGATATCTGTTATGTATATTTTTACACTTGCTTAAAATAACTCTACCTGATAAGCCTCATATGAAAGGCATTGGTCTTTTTTTTTAAATAATAATCAGTGGCCTTTATAATTTATAACAGTTTATTATACAGTTTATAATGCTACTGATAATGCACAAATGTATGGTTACATAAATAAACAAATGTGTTATTTCTCAAAAATGGTTTAATACTGATTAACAGACAGCTCAGATGCAACACCAGATTAATCATTTGCAACAAACAATTATTTTGTATTGTTCTTTACAAAAGAGTGCTGTCATCCAGGGGCAAATAGAAAATCGGATCGACCCCGTAGGCTAAGGCAGGTCACTATGGCATCAGCAGCTTCAGGACATGTTTATCAGTTTCCAGACATGACAGTATGAGGTGAAGTATGTATATTATATACATATACTTGTATATTAAACTCGGTTAAGCATAAAAGTGTACGCTACTAAGTAAATAATAAAAAAAAGGTTTTTATTGAAAAAGCCATTCAGACCTGAAGAACCAAAATATACAAGACACTTGGTTAGTTTTTTTTTTTTTAATTGATTTGTTTACATTCTCATGAGTGTAAAAATCTAATGCTGTTTTAGGTCATATTTATGGAAAAATGTAGGACATTCTAAATGGATCACAAACTCTCAAGCCGCACTTGACAAACAAAACATACACACAAAGTATACACACAGGCTGTATCAGCATGTAAATCCACAGGAGATAATTGTTCTCATAATAACTGACAACCTAGCAGTGACCAAAAACATAATACACTGCTCACAAAAATGAGGGGAAAGTGGTGGCCCTCAACTGGACTAAATGTATATGAGGGTGCCATTGAGACATGTCTAACAGTCCACGATCTCTCACAAAAAGATACGTTACCAAATGTAGCCCCTGAAAGCCTTTTTATAGGGCAGCAGGTAAAGCACTTTTACTTCCTTTTGTGACATGACCCAGTGTCTAATGACACCACACCTGTAATCCTTTACATATCCACCAAGTATGCTGATTTGCAGCAATCCAACTTTTCTAGGTATCAGTGTACTTTATTTTTTATCAGTAAGTATAATTGTCAGGATAATACATGAAATCTGAATGTTTATTTACCCTGCTCACAGCAATGTGGGGATATTTCATTATGGAATATTTTACTTTGAAATATCCCCTTATATGTGTAAGCAGTATATATAAAATGTTTATAACATTTGATCATGATAATACAAAAGTAATTGGAACGTGTTTTAATACAGTACTATATCTGGTGCCGCACAGCAAGCAAATATTTACTTTTTTGCATATCTGTATTTTAAATTCTGCCTCTCAATTAAATAAGAAAAAGGTTGCATTAATTGTGTTAAAAGTGACTGGTAATTTTAATACATTGCTATTTTTTGTATAATAGCGAGCATTTTAATACATTGCTATTTTTTGTATAATAGCGACCATTGCATGCATCAAGCTAAAGCATATTAAACTGTTATCTAAGAAATAATACTAATAAATAGTCAGACTGTAAAGAGCTTGAAACATAAATAGTATTTCAATTATGGCTTGTCCTAGATAGCACATTTTTTTAAACAGGACATAGATTAGTCTAATGCTAAAATAAGCCCTGCTGAATCAAGAAAAGACACAAACAAAGGACTTTCAGGCTTGACAGAACAGGGCTAGTATACTGAAGTTCCAGTTAAAGCCAGCCTTTAATGTTTTATGTATTAAGTTAAGCCAATTAGCCCCGATTAGCTCAGGTCATATACACGAGATTCTTTAAGAAAAGAAGTCTATATAAACAAGGCTTATATAGAGGCTTTGATCGTCAGCATCTGTGGCAAAAAAATGCTGGTAACTCATCACCCTGCAATGTCTTAAGCCTGGTTTAGCGCAGCATTATGATAAAAGCAGAGGAAGACAGCCTGCAGTTCACTACAGCATTAGAGACATATGCTTTCTGGCATAGTCGCCCTGAAGGGAGAAGCCCAAATAACCAGTAAACCTCCCTCATGTGCACAAGAGTAAGAACAATGCACCCCATGAATAAATGGCAACTTTTGCATATGGTGTTTTGAGGTTGAGTTGGACACACCTAATTTATTTAACTATCCACTAGTGGCATGTATGTCAGACTGACCATGGTCATAAAAATAAGAAAACAACCTAGTATGAAATCCACGGCAAATTCATAAATCAAAGTAATTCAAATGTGAAAGGTAATGTGTTAGCTGACAAATTTAAAGATGCAGACTGCAGTAACTGTGCATCCTAACAGCGACTGAACATGGGGGAGTTTTTTTGCTTGACTGGTTGCTTAAATGAAATAAAAATAAAAAACACGGGTGTGCAACCTTGTGTAAAGAATGTACTCTTTGCATTAATGTTTTACATCCTGTAGGAAACAGATCCTCAAGACAATGAGATTGAGGGTTCCAAGCGGTGTATTCCAATATTTAGAAAATTTAAAGTAACACTTAGTTACTTTATAAGTAACGCTTATAAAGATGCGTATGAATTTATTTCATTCAAGAAGATCATCAGAAAAGCAAATGAAAAGTTAAAGAAAGTTGTTTGGGTTGTACATGGGGGTGAACAGAAGCATGTGCCCCACTTGTCAGTAGAGTGTACTCCCACCCAAATCTGCCAAAACATACATTGATAAGATGGAGTGGGAGATTGAGGATTTCATATGATGTATCCTAATATTTAGAAATTTTAAAGTAACACTTAGTTAAAAATGATACAGTTACTATCAATGGATTGCTGTTCTAGTGTATATAATGGGCTGGGGTTTTATAAAACCCTAGATTTCAGGAAGGAACTATATATAAATATGTATAAAAATCTAATATATAAAAATTCTTAAATAATATTTGCAGCAGAGAAGTGCATATATTGTTTTAAATATGGAATGGAATTAACTGTACAGTTGCAGCCGACCCTCGGTCACACATTTCTGTTCTTCATCGATGTGATCCATGAAGTATTTCGGCAGACAGTGGACCAGGCACCTTCTTGTTGTGAGGCAAGCGGTGCTACCCACCGAGCCACCGTGCTGCCCATGTTTTAAATATAGTACTGTGCAAAAGTCTTAGGACAGCATTAGATTTGTTGTTTTAGTAAGGGTATAATTATCATATATAACACATTGTTGACAACTGGAACCATTTTTTTAACTTGGCTATGTCAATCCAAATGACTATTCTTTAAGTTGAAATAATGTTTGTTAAAATCTTTGTGAGCATTGGTATATTTTAGCATTTTTACCCTTTTATCCTTCCAAAAAAAGTGGTGTCTTGGCTGCTACTATTTTCTACTACAAAAATTCCTGATCAGGCTTTTTCATATTGTAAAAGGGACATCTTGACATCCTGATGAAGCTGATAGATGCTGCTCTTGCTCAATTGTAAGGGGATGTCACATTAAATAACTGCTAGTTTATGCTGTTTTTCCCTCAGTTATTTAATACTGAATGCAAATATTCTGTATTACCATGTTGTTTTGTAATAAAGAGACTAAAAGACCAAAAGAATTGATATGGTCACTATGTCACTGCTTGATTGGCTTCAGATTTTTGCACACTACTGTATCTATTCACAAAATATATTAGATAAATAATAATGGCTTTGTAGAGGGTATTCATACTAGTCTAAATAGCAAATCATAATAGGAAAACATATTTCAGAGCAGCAGAACTAATAAAGAATTGTTAGATAGTGCTATGATTATGTCTCTAGTAGGTATGTCTTAGTATATATGTAGAATTAATGTTCGTCCTTCCCCTCACAAAATATTATTACAGTTCAAAGGAAGATGAATCCCAAACTGTACTACATGTTTAAGTGTTACTGATAACATATCCAGTTATAATGAATATTAAGACACAGTATGTGTCTTCTGAAGTAAAGCATTTGCCTTACCTTTCAAATAACCTACAGACACAGTCATAATCTCCCAAGTAGTCAATGTGCAAGACTGATCACTATGTTTATAGTATTAATGGGGCAGTAGTAGCCAGTTAAGCCATTGCTTCATTGCTACATCTAATGTATCTGTATGTACAGAGAGACCTATAAACCTTATAATGACAGGAAAATAAATGCTTCAGAAGCATCTTTGAATTATTTTCAGATTATTTTAGCTGCTACACATACACAAACATTGTGTGGGGAAAAAAGGTTTTCTATCATGTACTGGCTATGTGCAAGCCACCCAAGTTCATCCATGTTGGCAAACTATTTCTTTATGGGTTTTGTTTTATTTAGTTGACCAGGGTTGAGCAACTTTTTGGAGAAGTGGAATCCAATAAAAGGGTCGTATTAAGACTGAGATCAGTGCAACTACTAAGTGTCAATATATAGTGTTTTTTGTTTTGTTGCAATTTCAGCGATAGTGAATCCTGAAGAATTTAGATATTAGTTGTGACATGCTGGAGTTTTTAAGGCCACCGTGCTGCCCAAAATTAAAAATAAAAAAACAGTAAACTTTTATTTAATTATTATTAGTAAAATAAGACTTTAGGATACTTAACCTAAAAAAACAGCATACTGTAAATGTATGGGGCATCTATTTTGCTGTGCTAAGAGTAATACACATTTTCTCAGTCTGGGAAGTCGATTTCTCAGAAGTGATCCACTCTGCTTCTGTAACAGAAGTAAACAAGCAGATGGGAAAATAAAATGTATTTTTCAATTTCTGTTTACACCAGCAATAGATAGAGCAGGTGTCAGAACAAGTGCCATAGCGTTAAAAAAAAGTACTGACTCCGAGTCTGTATTTAATGTGCCACACTAACTAACAATCACATCTTTCTGATACAAAATGCATCATTCTTTATTATAAAGTCTTTATTGTCTAAAGTAACTGGGTCGCCATAGGGGACACTAACAATACCAATAACAACTGCTTCCATTGCATATATAATGCTCACAAAAATTAGGGGACACTTCAAACTGAAATATCCCATAATTAAGTATCCATTAAATTTGTGAGCAGTTTACATGTAAAGCCAGACAGACATATTAGTTCAACAACTTAAATAACATAACATTCAATAACATAACACTACTTCTTTTCATGGCCATGAATATAACGATTCATTCTCTAGTTTATGTGATGTATATTTTCCCATACGTTCATGAACTACTATCTGTGACTCTAGCTGCTGCTGTGGTGCAATGCTTTTCACACACAAGGGTAATGACTAAAAAGCAGCTTGACCAAAGGTTGTGTGTGGAATGTGCACATAATCAGCCAAGGACATTTTTCAGAACTGTTCATCCTAAGATCTTTATCTATCATTTTTAAGTAAGGGTACTATCTGCAAAGGTAATACGACTTACTCTGTTTTACTAACTATTGCTGGTAGCCAAATTCGAGTCTGCTTCACACACAGAAGAAAGAACAGATTGGACACTACATTACTTATTAATAAACAGGTATGTGCCTCTTTACGTCTGCATTATATTCTGTGAAACAGGATGTTAACTGAAATGGGTTCTGACCAAAAGGTACAGTAGTTTAGATACCAATATATACTGCATATCATATTAAACAACAATAATAATAATAATAATAATAATAATTAAAACACAATATGAAACATTTAGTATAGTACTGAACTGTAATGTACTGTACAATCGCATTTAATAAAATTGGAAACGGCAAAACTAAAACTAGAGTTGAAAACAAGTTTTCTGGCTTTCAGGATGCAATTCTCTTTTCTGGCAGCAGGTGTCTCAAGGGTTCGCTTGTACTAGTTTTCTGTCGTTGAGCTACCTGATTCTATGCTGAAACCGTCAGAGGAAAACATAAATGCCGCCACTTTGATATAACTTGTATTATAATAACAGAATTTGTCTTTGATGTTTGTGTTAAAATGCAGTGGTCAAGACTGAATGTGTTTAAGGAGTGCTGCTGATAGGCTGGAATGCTTAGGGCTGCTCCGCATTCCATCCACTCCTCCAGTGTCACCATTGATGTCAGCCAGGTTCCCTTTTAGCCTTGACCCAGAGTCTAGCCTACAGGCCTGATATTGCATGCTTGCTTTGAAGAAGAGATAAACAAATATGATTGCAAATTTTCACACAGAATAACGTAATGCAAATGCAAACAAAGCATTATCTATTACATTTTATTCATGACATGAGCAAGGATACATTGTTTATAGTCATCCATATTCACTATGGGGCAATTTTAGATCGACCAATTAACACTCACAGAAGGAAACTGGAGTACCTAAAGTAAACCCATAAGGGCACAGAGAGAATATGCAAACTCCTCACAGATGAGGGATCTCTGAGGCAGTGTGCCGACTGTGCTGACCTAACGTGTGAGCTAACCACTTAGCCCCAGTAATATGCTCCTGTTGCAGAGGTGTCACAGGGGTTCAAATAATGGACTATAGGCCATAAATCCTTTAACCTAAATTGGTTGATCAAGACATATGCCTGCATTTGCTGTTCTTTGTTGGCTGCAGTGTCTATCCTTTAATACTAGAAGCTAATACTACTGTGCCGTAATGCATGATTTTATATTAGTTGAATCTGAAAAACCTACATCCATAATCTAAGATTAATAACCTGTTCCAGGCATCGCTTGTAGCCTTGCTTAGCTCTGTACACACCCAACTAACTTTCCTTACCCGATTAATTCAATTCCATTGTGCCGCCCTGCTTAGGTATTTAGTTAGAGGTATTTTATGGCTGCTCCTGGGATATTTTATGGCGACTCATTGTGTTTAGCAATCAGAGAATTTGTGTCTGGAATATGTCAGAAATGGGTATGCTCACTTATCCTGGTCAGTACTTGGCCGTCCTGATAAGACACCACTCCACACATACTGCTTAGTAGAAAACAACTTAGGGATCAGGCTTTGACCATTCAGAAAAATGTGTCTTAGGATGTTTTGCATTTACAAAAGCAGGGATAATACAAGAAGGGCAATTTGGGGCTAGTAATGAGGCAAAAAACTAAATAATGATGAGATTTCAAACAGGTGACACCAATCATGACTTGGTCCAAGAGTAGTGTGAACAAAAGCATTTTGTGTATTGTAAATGTTTACTATTAAGTTAAACCATGGTGATTTATCTGGGCTCATCTGGGATGGACCATCACACAATGGAAATGTGTAGTATGGTCATATGAATCGGTATTCTAAATCTTTGTTGGAAGAAATGGACGCTGTGTGCACCGGGGACCAAAGACGAAAAGGATCATCCAGAGTGTTATGAACAAGTCCAGACCTGAAACACTTTAACGCTTGGTCTTTTTAGTGCCAAAATTTATTATATTGTATTATAAGCGTTAAGAGAAGTAATAGCAATATTACAATGAGACAAATGCTTTAGATCACATTACATTACAATTTTGTATATCAAATTGTGTATAAACTCTAAAATTAGTCAACAATAAGGATTATATCATATGTGAGAGGCCTGACAAAAACAAGCCCTTCTCACAAAAATTCTAAATTGATTAATGTTTTATCTCTAAAAACTAAGGACTGAGATCTTTACAAACCTGAAATAACTCTTAGAATAGGTTAGCATTTTGGGGGGAAGTGAAAGTGTATTTTTATTTTGGTCAATGAAAGGAGAAGACACTTATCTTTTACTTTAATATATTATGTGCGGGCGCTTCTCACCATGGCAGGTGTTGAGCTGTGGCCGGTTAAGGTTGATGAGTATTGGTGTTTTTTCAAAAGTGGGATTTTTTGGGAAAAAATTCTAGAGGTTTCAAATTTAATTTTACATTTTTTTTGCTTCAACTGGCCATGGCTGCCCTGTTGAGAAGCGCCTGCTTTTGTCAGAGCCCCTTGCATATCTTGAGCTCTATGATTGTGGGTTTGGTTTGGGTTCACTCTTGACCTCCAGAAGTTTAAGGTGGAATATTTTTTGCCAAATATTATTGAATTATTTTAACCTATTTTTTCTACTTTACCATTCAAGCTAATAGTCAAAATGAAAGCAAAAGTAAAACAACAAATTGCCTTCTATGAAGTTTCACTATTTGGTAGATCAGGGCTTCTGGCATTGGGGTGTTATGACTAAATTGAAGTAAGAGAAGGGGGATGGATTGGGAAGTAGATTCTCTCTTCATACACACACACACACACACACACACACACACACACACAAACACACACACACACACACACACACACACACACACACACACAAAGGAGGGCTTTATTTCGCCTGTCCCTTTGCTTTCTTAACTTCTGCTCCCATTAAAATACCCTTCCCCTACATGGGTCACCAAGGCCAGAAAGACTCACCAGAGGAGCACCAGTCATTCCAAGATTTCAATGCACAGCAGGAGAACTCAGGAGTGCAGAGGGCAAAAGAAAGCACTTTCTGGATCTGGTGCCCACCGGAACAGAATTCTTTGCCTTTGTAGTAAAACAGATAGCTATGCAGGCATATAAAAACAAATTTGTAAAATCAGTCAGTTGTTAACTGTTTCATTGTAATAATCTGCATTCAAGCGACTATCAGGTCAAATTTATTGTAGTTTATTTATAGTTAAGTGGTAGCAGTTAGGAATCTAACTTCAGTTGAATCCAAATTGGCAGTGTTCCTACTTTCTACATGCTTGAGATGAAAAGAGCAAATTGCCAAACACAGAGCTCCCCTTTAACATTAAGCTTGTTTTAATTAATATGTTAATTAAAAAATGGCCAAGTAATTTACTTTGCTGTTATTGTTACTAAGTGTATTGCCTTCTGCATTTCACTAGCATATACATCTGAGTCATAAAGTGTCAATGTAGGCTATACCTGTGATGTAGACACCTTTCACTGGTCAGATTCCTAAAATAAATAATTATCTACAGATTTATTTTGAAATGTGTTGTTTATATGTTGCCAGTAGCTAGGTATGCATTATCATACATGCTCTTGTGGAAATGGGAAAATGTGTTCAGTCAAATTTTGTGTCTGTCAGATAATCCAAATGATTTATGCTCTTGCTTGCTAGATTTAAACACAAACAGAGATAGGGTTGCATATTTTTAGTGGAGAGCAATAACAGCACTTGCAATCTCTAACTGTGCGACGTCTACTGAGAATAAAGCAGGGTACAGATGGTACACATTACAGGCAATAAAGCTTCCTCATAAATAAAGATTAACCAACAAAGGTTTTTTTTCTTTTTAATTTTTCCACAGTAGTCATTAGTCTGTCCCACGTGCTGGACATACTGTGCACAAACAACACTTCATATTTTGGCTTTATTGGTTAGAGCCCAAACGTGTGGTTACGGTTTGCACGCATAGGGTACAGGTGCTTGCTGAGTTGGGGTAGTTAATGCAGTTTGTGTTCAATCTGATTCTCATGACTTATCCTCTCAAATGTGAGAAATTCAAGGCTGGTTAGACATGTAAGTTACTGCACCTAATCTAAACCTTTAACAATATTGGCATATGTGTCTGATTTTGAAATTACATTTTCTTCCTTCAGCTGGTCTTTTTTTGCTTATATAGAGAACTCTTGACGAATGCTGAAGCCTTGTGAGAGTCTGCCAATAAACATCTGTGATGATGAGAAGATATTGGCCATAATCTAGACTGAAATTGCACAAAATGAGAACCACCCAACTTAGCCAGCAAGTAATTGCCTATACTGTACACAGCCTATCCGACTCAAAAAGATTTCCAGAGTAGTTATAGGTCAGAAATCACAAACTCAGTTCCTGACAGGGGAAAAGGCAGCAGTGATTATGCTTGATCACTGCGATTTCTGCTCATGACGTCCTGTAGTAATCAGCTGACGAGTCAAATTGAATATGTTACATATTTTGCAAAAAACTTAATACATTCAGACATGAAACCCTCTAGAACTGGAGCCTGACATCACTGTTATAATAGCCAGAGTTTGAAAAACAGTGAGATATATGGGAGGGTTATGTTTACAGGCCCTAGCGGGGGCATTCTACATAGAGTTAGGTTTGATCAAAATTACACATATAAACACCTTATTTATAGAAAAAAAACATGTATCTATTAATACAAATAACATTTTCTTACTGTTTTAATTGTAAGTTACACCATTTGAACTGACTCGTTCTGATGCTGGATGCTGACTTCCCACAACCCACCCACGCTACGCAAAAACACATGCACTTAATAGACACATATGTGGCTTCATCCTTCCCTCCATATGTGACTTTAAACTGGAATGCTTTCTGCGTGGCATGCGTGTATAGTGAGTACTGGTACTCCGCATTTTACCATATCCCAGCATATCGATATTTTACATTTATGATGGGAATCCAATAATAAACATAAATACACATTCAGCAAAACACATACACAATTTCCCGGCCAAGCGATAATTAGTATACCCAGTATATATAGTATACACACTATCCTGCCAGTGCTTATTTACAGTCAGATCCTATCAAAAGAGTCATATTATATTAGGAGCACAAGGAGAAGGGCAATAATTATCACATAATCTTTGGTAACTTTTGATGGCTACTGTATTATGTGTTGCACCATAAGCACAGTTATGTTTATTTGTTCCTTTTCATTTAATGCAACTTGCTGGATAACAACATGTCCAGTGTTCCAACAATTCATGTTTTATACTGCCTCCAGCTCTCGGATGAAGAATGAAAGAGTCATGTTGCAGTGATGAGCATTGGAAAATGTAGTGAAGAAAAGCGGTTGCACAATAATCGTTGTTTGTTAACATCAGATTACATGAGATATTAATTACTTTATTATGAAATGAACATTATATTAATGACTTCTAATTAAACAATTCTAATTAAACAATTAGACATGAGTGGGCACCCTTATATATTTGTTGGTGCTCATCCAACTGGAACTCCAACTTAAAGAGTTTGCACTCCACCAGTCCTTGTGGTCGACTAACAAAGATCACTCCGAAAGCAAGCTGTGTAATAGTCGGTGGGGTCACAAAGACAACTAGGGTAACTTCTAAGCAACTAAAGGCCACGCTCACAATATTGAACAACAATGGTGTACATGGCAGGCTTTAAAAGAAGACAGGCAATGCTCTCCAAAAAGAACAATGTTGCCCATCAAGTGGCACATGGAGAATCCAGAAGACTATTGGAAAGACATTTTGTTGATGAGTGGTTGTACTATGATGGATTGGTCTGATATGAAGAGAATGTAGGTCACACAGCAAGACAACAACCCTAAGCACACAAGTTGTTCACCTAAAATAGTTACAAATTAATCAAGTTTTGGAATGTCCAAGTCCTGACTTTAATCCAATTGAAATGTTACAGAAGTAGTTCATGGTGTCCAATCAACATCCTAGAGTTTAAGCTGTTTCATAGAGAGGAATGGGCTAAAATTCCTCAAAGCAGATATGCAGGACTGATTAAAAGTTCATTACTGCACAAGGGGGTCCAGATACTCTGAATCATATTCATCAGTTGAAAAATCACCAAGTATAATATTTTGTCTGATTTGTTTAATGGGATTCTTTTTATTTACTTTTAGGTCTTGTGTGAAAATCTGCTGACATTTTATGTCATATTTATGCATAAACATACAACATTCCTAAACTTACAAACACTGCTGTAGTGTGGTGTTGCACAGTTCCAGTGACCAAGATTAATGAATAATCAATCATTTGGTCTCAGTCAGAAGCACTGTTATCTCAAGGTTATTAGCTTCTAATGAGTTTGCCCTCAAGTTACTTGGTAAATATTTACTTTCTGATCTGTTTTCATGGTAAGAGGCACATCATGCCATTGTGGCATAATTAGAACTCAGTAACTGAGTGATAGTTTAATGAATTTATAGTACTCAGTCCTATGAAAGTGCATTTATATTAAAATTGTTAAATTAACTCCCAGAGCAATAGATTAGGTTGTTTAAATAAACAACAATATCCATCACATACGCTTTGACTTCTACTGCAAATTAATACACCATTAGTGCTGTATTTTATACTCTGTAATTGTGTATATTTCTAAATTACCTTGCTGTATGTAACCTTAGCATATACAGTAGTTGGTAATCCAGCTCACTAACCTCTGTTTAGTCTAAATCTCAGGTGGGAATCTATTGTTTCTGGTGACCAGTTCACCCTCTTGTATTTTGAAATATACTGTATGTATGGGATGAGCTTACTTTGGGCCATAAAACTAAAAAGATCTCTTGAAAGGTCTTAGATCTGTATGGTCTGTCTTTCATGCATCACAGTGTTTCATACAGTTCGGTTAAATTTTATTACAAATTATATCCAAGTAAAGAAAACATTTACTAAAGACTAATTTGTTTCTATTATTCTCATTGTGTCATTTGTACTTATCCAGTGCTATTGTACTGTAGTTATGCATTTAATTTGATTTGTCCACCACGTGCATTTGTTTTACCATGCCATTTCATAACATTTTCAGTAAATACATGGAATTAAGCACAAAATTGATCTTTTTAAAGTATATGCTAATGTTTGGCACTGAATTGTGGAGGCAGAGCTGAGAAAGTGTGGTTGTATTCTGCATGAGGGGTCAGCTGTCACAGGACTTGATTAAGCATATTTATGTTAACATGAGGAATGTGTGTGGTCCTGCTATAGCATAGCTTGAAAGCTACACATGGGGCAGCGCATTGTAGTTTAATGACTTGTGTTAAGCCCCGCTGATAATTACCGCTCCTGCTATGCTCCTGTTAAGTTTTTTACTTAATAGCACCATTGTTGGGCTCTAGTAAAAAATATACCGGAGGGGACCAGCATTCCACAGTGACACACACTCTGTGGGTTTCTGAAAGTGAAAAATAACAAAAGTTCAGCGAAAACCAAACAAGACACCAAGGCCTGCTGTTGCTGGAATGGCAGGCCAAGTCAGAATGGAATACATTTAATCAGTCACAGCTCATTAAAAAAAGAAACACATGGTACACCATCCGTTCTGAAGTGGTGTATAGAATATAACATGCTAAAAATAATCTTTTTTTAAATTATTGAACTGAGCATAACATTCATACTATAAAGGACATGTTTCTGAATTATCAATATACAAACAGAGGCAGTACAATGGATTGTTCTGATACCCCAGTGTCTCACAATATAAGACAATATTATAGGTTTCAGCTTCCAACAAGGCAAGTCATCGACTTTTGCTCTGTTACGCTTAAACAGAATCCACAGAGAATTGGTTTGCCAACTTTGTTTGAGAACTCTAGTAGCTTGCACACATCCTTAACCTGAACTTCCTAAGACACCCTGAAAATGCATTGGAATTCTAAAAGAGAGCCAGAGCTTATTGTGTTAAATTATAAGCTGACCTCAGAATCATGTTCCAAAATCTGATAGAAAGCCCTTTTAGATGAATATATATATAACTATTTTAGAAGAATATATATATAACTATCTTATTATAACTTTTCATGGGACAATGCTAAAGATATGACACTAAAACAATGTAATGTAGTCAGTTCACACCTTATAAAACAGTGTAAATTTGTTGTGCCCTCAAAATAAATCAACACACGGCATTTAATGCCTAAACCGCAGGCAACTAAAGTGAGTACGCCACCAAGTAAAAATGGCCAAATTATGACCAAAGTATCAATATTTTTAGTGGCCACCATTATTTTCCAGCACTGCCTTAACTTTCTTGGGCATGCAGTTTACTAGAGCTGCACAGGTGCACAGTGCTTTGTAATTCAAAATGATGGTTAAAAAAATCGTCCGGCGGGGAAAGTTTTACAAGTTTTCTTCGAATTTCCAGAATTTGAGCAATGTTTAGAAAATAAACACTGCGTAGGCCTATTAAAAAAGACAAAAAATAAGTAATATAATAAAACAATAGAAGAAGTTTGTCTGAACTAGAGAACTAACAAAAGCACAATTATATGAATTATATTAATAAGAACACCTTGTGCAGAAAACGTAGTATATGTGTCCTATAAAGGGTACGACTTTTTAAGTGTGATTAAAGAGGTACGTGACTCTTGAGTTAAGGTCAATCTATGCTGGCCACGAAAGGAGTGCAGGAAGACAAGAACACACATACTTTTCTTATCTATAATAAACTGCTTAGCTGCTAATCTTAGACTGATCTAAAAGCCAGTGTTCCTCCTGTTTTTCTCGCAGAATAACTGTTTTGGTTTGTTTCAGTCCAGCTCTTGGACCAGAGATAGTCTAGAGGTTGGCCAAGTTCTCAGATCTATAATGTATATGCCATTTACTGAAATGCTTAAGAAGACTACAAAGATACCTGCCTGTTCTGTAGTTAGGTTAGTCTACTGCTATGGATGACTTTGATCTATCCTTGATCGTTACAGAAAGTGTATCAGCAGCCTCCCCCACACTTCCTTCAAAGACGGCAAAATTCCTTATGCTGCTCCTAGACAAGTTAAGATAGACAGCAGAGACACTGTTAAAAAAATCAAAGTAAGTAGACAAATTGGATATGGTGGAAAAGAACATTTTATAGTGGTTCTGGTCATTTTAAATATTTAAAACAAGTCACGTTTGTTACAGACACTTTAAGATTCCTGTTACATTGTAGTATCCATAGTGATATATGAAATGTCTATGGTACTCTATGTAATGAAATGTCATATGAAATGTCTATGGTATTATATATTGTATATGGTACTCATTATATAAAATGAATATGTTAACTTATTGCAGCACTACTGGTCCTTTTAACATTATGACACTATGAGGAAAGTGGACCATTAGAGACACAAGTACAATTAAAATATTATAATCTGCATTCACTGGCCACTTTATTACCTATACTTCTATGTTTCTACACTTATTGTCCATTTGACCAGTTCTACTTACCATATATAAACACTGTAGTTCTACAATTATAGACTGTAGTCTGTTAATGTACATACTTTGTTAGTCCCCTTTCCTATCCTCTTTAATGGTCAGGACCCCCACCGGACCAACACAGAACAGGTACTATTTGGGTGGTGAACCATTCTTAGCACAGCACTGACACTGATGCCGTGGTGTTGTGTTATTGATTGTTGTGCTGGTTTGAGTGGATCATACAGTAGTGGTTCTGGAGGTTTTAAACACCCCAGTGTCACTGCTTGACTAAAAACAGTCTACTTACCCAAAATGTCCAAAAGGGGTGGAGTTTGATTAACACAAACTGTGCAAAAACAGATTAACTGCTGTCTCTGACTTTACATCTGCAAGGCAGAGAAATAAGGCAACTATGTGTAATCAAAGGCATAGTGAGTGAAACCAGTGTTTAAAAACTCCAGCAGCACTTCTGTGTCTGATCCAATCATACCAGTACAACATACACTAACACACCACCACTACTGCAGTGCAGTGCTGAGAATGATATACCAGTGAAACAGGAAGTCTTGTATTTATGCTTTGAATGGTACTACACTCTGATCAATTTAAAAACATACAGATTAATGGAGAACACTGCTTACATTTTCTATAACATAATTTGTATGAGTGTCAGTATGTGTGTTCGTTAAATATAATTATGTCTGTCTGTCTATCTGTCTGTCTGTCTATCTATCTATCTAATATTGATTCCCATATGCACACAGCAGTAAGATCTCATTGTTTTGACAGTAGTGGGATGTCAACGTAGAGCTCATATTTCTTATTTATTTATATTTCGATTTTAAATACAATTAAAGTCAATTTAAATATGTTTATATGCTGTGTATACTGTGGTGCATTGTACAGGACACAGATTTGTAATAAAAATGCATTTCCTATTATTATTTCAACATTCACCATAATTTATTCCATAAATGTCATGGTGTCCAGCTAGTAGACTTTGTATAACAGCAAAAAAACCCCATCTGTTCTCTGGTGGCTTTCGCATTACAATGACGCTAAGCAGAAAAAGAGTAAGTGAGGCGCGCGCGCGCGGGGTGGCTGGGGGTGTATGGGGGGGGTGTTTAAAGGAGTGACTATGGGGGAGTGAGCGAGAGAGTAAGAAAGTCAGGGTGTGAGGGTAAGAGAGAGTGATGGAGTAAGTGAGAGCGCGCGAGACAGTACGACAGACTTCATCCTTTTCAGAAAAGTTTGGACGGGCACTGACCCAATAACCTTATGAAGAATATTTGAAAACGATTTTTAAGTCCACACCTGAGAAGAGGTTTACGATATGTTCTTGAATTAAACTTGAATAACATAAAGCTCGAGATGTAAAGACTTGGTAAAAACTTTTGGGAACTCTCGAGATTTTTTGAGGATTTAAACCCAACTCGGATCTTATTTAGACTTGATTACTTTCCGGGAACTATGGCAAGACGTTTTCTTTGCTGTGTAGCAGCACTGTTGGTGCACGACTGGATTTGTGCAGCAGGATCGTCACTCACCGAGACACGCGCTCAGCATGCGGCTTCGAGCGCAGCGCGCGCAGTCAGCAGACACAGGTGAGCAAAGCAAACGTTCTAACGAGAGCAGCGACAACTAACACATTACTGACCTGAGTCAAATTATATTTAATAATGAAAAGATAACGAAAACGAAGGGCATTGGTAGGTAGGGGGCGGAGGATCGGACGTGGGCAGGCGCACGCATACACGCGCAAACGCAAACACACCGAAGCAAACGGCTTAAACAGTGCCGGCATTGATTTAATAGTATTACAGGTTATCAATAAACTTCCCAGAAATTACAGGGTGCTTAACATGGTTTTCATTGAGTTCTGCAGCTAGTGAAGCGGCAATGTCTGCGTGGGTTTACTCTGGGTACTCCGATTTCCTCCCACAGTCCACAGACATGCGTGTTAGGGTAATTGGTGTCTTTAAAAGTGTGTAATTGTGTGCATGACTGTGTGTGTGCCCTAAGATGGATTAGCGCCCTGTCTTGGGTTGTTCCTGCCCTTGCGCTGGACCTCGACCCCGTGTGGATAATGAGTGAATGAATGAATAATCAAATAAATACAGTCGATTCCAGTGAATAGGACCACCGGTTAATGGGAACAGTCGCTTATCCGGACCAAATCCTTAAATACCGAAACAAATCCTATTATATACGTGTAATGTTATTCGATTATTTGAACCAAAATTCCGCTTAATCCGACCAAAGAATGTGTACAGTATGTAATATCCATGAAGAAACTCTTCGTCTCTGGCATCACTATCCGAAAACTCCCGAATTTCTCCCCCAGCCCTCTACTGCCACCTACAGGTCTTCGCCTGACATTTCCATTTACTACAAAAAAGAAGCCACAAGTTACCACTTAGCCACAGCAAAAGCGCGACAAATCACACTTGATATGTTCTTGAAACGGTGACTGGAATTTAGTAAGAACTTGTTTTTTACAGTATTATGCTTCGCATGCTGAGTACCTATACATTGTGT
>JAVSBV010111178.1:0-21628 GCA_033117975.1 Parotocinclus spilosoma
CATAAAAATCATTAGGGAATGACTCATTTCATTTCAGAAACAAACAACTTTTGAAAATTTGTTGACCAGTGTAATTAGAGGATCTCCAGTTTGTGTGAGAACAAATGCGCAAGAAAAATTCCCAAAAAAATGACTTTTGCTATGGGCACTGACATACTACGACAAACCCTAGATTTTAGACTTGTAGCTGATAGAGGTCTGGACGGCCCTTTTCATCTCTGGAGACATCAACAACCCACCTGCACAGCAACCAACAAACCTGAACGATCACACTTGATCTTGAAGAAGACAAACATCACATAGTGGAAATGTATGTTGTGGTCATTCAAATCAGTATTCCATACCTTTTTTGAAAGAAACAAATAGCATGTATTTCAAGGAAACAACGAAAAGGACTATCCTGACTACCTGGAACAAGTCAAAATTTCTAGGTCTGCCATCTTTTCGAGGGATGCCATTGGGATGCAGACTCCAATACTGTAGATAAGTCACCCAGTTACCACACCATATTCAGCCAATCCATCCGCTGCATATTATAATGTACTCTCGTTGGGCCAATCAGAATATAGATCGCTATGTTGTTAGGCAGACCTAGTCAAAGAGGTTGGAGTTTCAGCCAGAGTGTCAGGCGCGAAGAACTGTCCGATTCGAAAGGTCCGAAACACACATCGGTGAACAACTGAAGGAGAACGGCACCACTGGAGGAACTGTGAGGGAGAAAAAAGTGAATTGGACACCTAGGACTTCGGACTTCGTCAGGTAATAAATTCATGTTTAGAAATATTCCATTAGTTAGTTAGTGTTACTCGTTGGACCAACATTAAGCCTACACCTGTCCGTTTCAAGCTACCGCTAGTTTAGGTAATTAACTAGCAAGCTACATAATAAAACCAGCCAAGATAGCATACTTTGGTTTAGTCACCTTAGAGCTGCCATGAACATGGATACGTTTTTAACCGTTTGTTGTTTATTTAGAATGTCAGGGAAGAAACAGAAGAGCCTTTTTTCCTTCTGGGAAAAGGCTCAGAAACCAAAGGCAGGGGGTGCAGATAATGTCACGATGGAAGAGACTGAAATGGCTACTACATCAGGGGAGATAGCAGAGAAGACTTTGGATATAGTGAAAGAGAGAGAAGAGGAGACTATGGAAGAAGAAGAAAGGGTAGAGTTGAATGCAGCAGAAGGTGGAGGGCCTTTGCTTGTAATTGTTATATGAATATTGAGTGTTAAATGTGAGATTAGTTTAGCCAACCAAGAAACAATTAAGCCATGAGAACAAATGAAGTCTGGTTTAATAATTGGATAAATCACATTGCTCTGAGCTGCAGAAGCTAGAAAAGAGCAGTCTCTGTTAAACAGACTATTGAGTTTTGGGAGTCTGAAATATTTGATCATTACTTAGTACTCCAGCCTACCCATCACTAAGAAGGTGAGTCAGTGCACAAACCAAAGCACTCTGTTTTTTATGGACTCACTAATGGGCTGTGGATACACCCCTAGATCAGAAAAAAGTGCAGAAATAAGTGAGATACATACCTGACCCGTTGCATTTACTTACACTTATCCTGGTTGTGGGGGTGAGTATAAGCTACAGATATTCATTGTGTATAGGCAGAAGTACACAATGAACAAAGCACCAATAAATCACAGGGTTTCAAAAGCTGACCCAATACAAATTAGTCCAGGATTTGAGCTGAGGTCCAGCTGCTGGGTCCCTCCTTCAAGCAACAGGAGCTAACATGAGACAAACCAAAAACATTAATTAAATAAGAGTTCAGCAAAACTAATTTCGCAACAGTCAATTGATCCGCAAATGTTAACTATGAATCAAAAATAGTGTCAAATATAAAACACCAAAGTACAGTAGTTTATGGTAAATACTTTCTATGGAACTTGATATAATAGAACACTTGAGTCAACACACACTTCCCTAAATTTGCTAAATCTTCAGGACCATACCCTGCTCACACAATTATCACAGTCTTTTGTTGGTTGGAATTTTGACATCATGTAGCCTTCAGCAGTTAGAGCATTTTGGCAGCCACTTTATTGTATATGACTAAAACCTAAATGTTAACCGATCATATTTCATTAGAAACCCTACATTTGTATTTGTAAATATTATTTCTTAACACACTTTTTATTTCCAGTCATAAGCTTTGTTGACCTATCCTTAGGTTTTGCTAAATTTCATAGAGACAAAGGAGCTGAAGCTTTTCTTCCTATCCACATGGTGTCATTAGTTCCTATGAAACTAAAGCAGTGGTTTACAGTCCAGTGTAATATAACAGTCCAATATAACAGACAGATCAAGCGTCTTCTTTGATCTGAAGATTATCACTCTTTCCGTTGCTAGTCACTTTCATCAGATGTTTATTAATGTTAATTAAAAAATGTTTTATTTGATTTGACTTTGACATGTTTACTTGGTATGTTATTTTGCCTGCTTGGAGCTTACTTGCCAAGTGGTTGACTATTTGTGATATGAATAGATCAATGACTAGCCATTGCTGAGGTACAGCTGATCACTTAAAATAAAATTAAACAATAAAGCTCTGAGAAATCCCGTTCCTGACTCTCTCCCGCTCTCGCGCTCCCTCAGCCCTGCTTTCTAATCACCGCGAGTTTTCCTCTTCACCAGGTGTGGCTCTTTACTTCCGGGTTCTATCGCACTCTTTTTAAGGCTTCCCGTTTCACTGATCGAGTGCGAAGTATTGTTTTGCTGTCTGGCTGCATACCGAGCGTTTATCTCTGTGATACATCTCCTCTACCTTTTTTCCGTTTCTAGTATATTTACTCCGTGTTGATTCTCCGTTGGGTGAGTGTGTGCGTGTTTGTATATCAGTGTGTATCCTCGTTTTCCTCCTCTCACCCTCTCCCCCTCCTTCCCCTTTCCCCTTAGCTTTAGCGCTCTGCGTATGCGGGTGTGCGTGTGTGATACGTCCGTGTCCCCTTATTGTTGCTCCAGGTTTTTGTTTGTCTGTAGCCCTAGTTCTAGCACTCCTTTCCCTTTTACCCTATCGCTGTGCGTGCGGAGCATTTTTGGTTATTGTCTGTTTTCCTGGGTGGTTTATTTTTTTGGTTGGCTGGGGTGGAGTTAGGTCTCACCCTAGCTCGCCCCACCAGCGCAGGTTCATGTCGTTCTGCCCGGGTTCGTGTTGTTAGTCCCACTCACTAACTTTTTTGTTCCTGTTACTAACCTCTTCTGTCCGGGTGAACTAACGGTCTCTCTCTCTCTCTCTCTACTAACCCTCTCTCTGTCTCCCTACCCCTCGCTCTCCCTCATTCGCTCTCTCTCCCTGGGCACTCCTCCGTCCCGTGCGTTTTAAATGGGCACAATAGATTCAGGCCCCTAGACTATAAAAAGACCCTGAAACTTGGAAGAATGGAATGGCCCATATTAAGGATAACAAGCCCCCACCCACTGTAACCAATAACCTCAAAACCTATCCTTCTGGTACGTTCCCCATTTTTTCAAACATTTATTTAAGTAAATGTAATACAGGAAATGCATTAGTGCATACCTCTGTTTAGTACTAAGGCTACAGTCACAGGTTACATTTCAAGCTGCATAGAGTAACCTAGGGTTATGCAGTATTGACATTTGGCACTCAGAACTTCACACATCTCTCACTGTCCACTTTCCACATAAAACATGCAAAAATAGCAGTCCTTAAGAAGCAATAACACAAATATGATAATCGTGGTATTATGTCGATATATATAATATATATATTCTATATAATATCCTTTAAAGATGATCAACAGATAATTAAATGAGATGTGAAGGCATGGATGTGGCAGTTATAATTGATGAATTCACAACATTATGTCTAAAACATTGAGAGCTATAAATGAAAATTTTTTGAGCCTATGTGAAAATATGATGGTCATGGAATAGTCTATATATGATATTTAAAGACAATCCCATACTCAGTTGCAATTACAATTGACCTTCTCCCTCTTTTGTAAAATAAAGTGTCCTCACTTCAAAATGGACAAATTCTGAGCAAAAACAGCCTACTTCTCCAGCACTACTCAAACCAAGTCCGATTTATAGATCGTCTGTAAGGTATGTCTTTGAAACATGAACAACCCACAAAAAAATAAATAATCTGAATATGATGAGCCTCATCACCGATTATAAAAGGGGAAAATGTTATATAAGAAGATGATATGAGGACACATTGAAAACCAAGCTGATCCTGTAACCAAACTAGCTCACACAATTTATCAACCATTGTGTCAATAACAGCATCCTTGTCTGAAGACTGCTGTCTTTTGACTGTTCTAAATCTAGAACAGTGAGTGAATTTGGGGCAACTTTGGTCATATTTTTAAAATATCATCAGCATTATAAGCCCAATATGGCTTAATGTTTAGGAGCTCCAGCACAATGTTTGGGCATGCTGACAGGTAAATTCACTGGTCCTCCCACTTATAATTCTAGCTGTTTATTCAGTGTCCTTGGATTAAGCTAATGTTCCCCAGTATATCTTGTCTCTGCTATTTATTTATATATAGTTTGCATTTGGGATGCGGCCATTGTGGCAAGAAGCCCAGAAAGGAGAATGCGTTGATCTTGAGAAATTATTTTCCAAACAAGGTAAACATTTTAAAAATGTCAGAACAATGGAAATATATTGCTTATCTAGCGGTTGCACTGAATTCATCCTATGTTCCTTTTTTCCAAGTTGTTATTTGTTCTTCACTTCGTTGAGTCACATTGCATGTATTTGTGGAGATACTTTTTTCTTTTTTCATTATTTTCATCTTAATAAACAACAAACTGTAAAACAGTAATATCATGTGTTAGACTTAGTTCAGTGAAAATAGGTATAAAGGTAATATCTGCAATGCATATTAGGATATCCATAAGATTTACAAATCTTTCAGGGCTAAACACTGTGCAAAAAGTCTTGGCAATAGATAACATCTTAAGAAAGATGCACCAAACTAGGTCAAAGTATTACTTCAGGGCCAGAATCGGTCCCAACTTCAGAGTTTGTCAAGAAGAAAACGAAGAAAATAATTATGAGGATTTATCCCCTGTGTTGCTATTATGGTGTGCTCCAATCTACCCTAAAATCCAAATGTTTCTGTCTAGTGTTACAAGCCTTAATCTGCCATGATTTGTCTGCCATGTGTCCCTGCATCTAACCACGTTAACCCACGTTATAGGCATACTGAGCATGACTGCCCCCTCCAAGCAAAAACCAGCCCCACCTCCCTCTCCACCTTACACATATAAATAACCACAACATTTATGGCATGTAGCATCATTCATACCACTGTGCCTAAGAGGCTTGCAGTGATCATCATCAACATCAACATCCTTCAAGATTTTAAAACACAGCAGAATAGCTTCAAATATTAAAATATTGACTTAACTAGTAAAACAACAGCTAATTTGCTTTCATGCATTCAGCAGTGATTCGTTCATGACTCAGTGAGTCTTTGAGTTTCAGGCTGGGTACTGTTTTTGACAATGCCTACAAGAGAGCTGCACCTTAATGATTTTACTGAAAAAGGTTTGTTAATTTTTCCTTCCGAAATTCTTTGGTTCAAGTCAGTAAAAAGAATTTCCCAACACTAATGTAAATATACAGTGGCCCTGGCCATGTGCAGAGGGCGTGAACAATCAATGACGTAATCAGTAGTTCAGTAACCTGACTAATTTGTTGGTTTTGAATTTTTAGGTGAAGCCCTGTGTAGGAATTAGGCTACATAAGCACTCCCTAGATATTAAAACAAACCGAATGAATAAAAACCGGTGTCCTTGTCAGGTAAGATCCCAAGTAAATATTCCATAAATAAGGATCAAACATGAACATTGTAAATCCTTGCAAACACAAAGGTGAGTGATTTTGGATTAAGATATTAGGCAGTTTAATATGCTGGTTGAATGATTTAGTAGATTTGTTTTATTTAAGGTCACATTAAAATGAATACAGGACCAAGGTTTCACCGATACCTAGCAGATGCATTAATAATGGCTGACGATCGACCAGTTATCTTCCCCATAGGCAGAATCTGTGCCACTCCCACTGGTTGACTCATCATTGTGTCAACTGCAGTCAGGTTATCTGCACATAAATGGCACGAGCTCCTATTTTAGCAGTATTACAGTAGGGCGTTGCAAACACACTTTTAGTTTATTGTGTTCAAGCCAATATTATCTTAAAATTAATTTAAAATCGAGATTTATCAGAACAGCACACATTTTTCTAAACTTCTGTGGTCCAATGTTTGCTGCCTGTTCTTCTTTAAAACAATTTGCACCTGGTGTAGTCTTAATGTGATGTGTATTTAGATGTTCTTCTGTAGACCTTAGTACTGAGTGGTTAGTTAAGGTATTGTTGTCTTTCCATCAGCTCAAATTCATCTGACCTTTCTCCTCTGTACTGGAAATTTCACTAGATCAACTGTTTCTAAAATATTCAGACCAACCTGTCTAGCACCAACAACCATGTCTTGTTGTCACTTATGGACTTTGTTACTTATGGACATATCAAATACCAACTTAAAACGCCATTCTTCCCCATTCTGCTGTTTGGTTTGAACTTGAACTTGAACTTGGTTTGATCCTCTTGACCATGTCTACATGCCTAAATACATCAAAATCGTGCTATGTTATTGGCTGATTAGATATTTGTGTTAGCAAGCAGTTGAACAGGTGTACCTAATTAATAAAGTGGAACAGTGATTGTCCTGTGCAACCTTGAATGCAGCATATGCCATCCAAAATACTGTATGCTTCAGACCTCAAATCAGACCTCACTGAGAAAAAGACAGGCATTCTACAATCTAGTTTTTAAATGCTATACATTTACGGGTATAAATATTTTAGAAAATCCTTTATTATTGTATTTACTCATACAATTCAATAATAAACCAGCATACACATGTATAACAAACTATAATCTCAGCACTTGATTAAAGTGCATGTATTTATTATATTATTCACTTTGAAAGTAATTCTACATTTTACAAAATGAACAGCAGGTGACCCAGGTAGATTTGGGAAGGAAATGTGAGTTGGAATAGTGTTTGAAATGTGGGAAGTTGCCAGTAAAGTCTTGCCCAACCTGATTGTAGTTATCCTCCCTGCTGTCAGACTGGAGCAAAGGTCTTAGAACGAATGACGCAAGGACAGTGCAGGAACTAGAAAGAGGCCAGCTACACAGAATACACTGACATTTCCAGGAGTGCACTGATCTGACTGATCTGATCACTGGAGTGAAATCCCAGAAGACTGAAGAGTGGTAGTAAAGGATAAAAACCAGAGATAAGGTAGAGAGGCAATTTCCTAAATTCTGCATTCAGTTTAAAAGTCTTATATTTTAGTTGGTGTGGATAATTGTGTTAGAACAAGGGCGGACTTCATATTAAGTGTAGTATGGCAGTTACCTTTGTAACAGACTCGTATTCTCCATTTATAATTTAGTCCAACATCGTATGTAGTTAGTGTGATCTTATAGCAGCACTTGAAATAGAGGGTTAAGATACATAACAATAGTGATGTTTGTACCAGTATTGTGTGATTATTTATTAGTTTGTTTTATATAAGTATCTCTACCAAAATAATGATTGTATAGTTTATTGTATACAAAAACTACATCTTTAAAAAAAACAAAAGAGGTAAAAGTTTGTCTTAAGGTTAGAACTACGTGTAGGGGTAAAGTGTATAAACTACATTAATGTTATGTCAGTGGGAAACCTTACAATGACTGATTGACTAAACATCCTCGCAATGATATCAAAATTGAAACGTTTTGACTCGTCCCCACTACTTTAATTGCTTGTTTACAAAAACTTTTATTTAGAAGCAAAACAACCAAATCATTTGTTTTAAATGACTGAGGCTTAAAGTATAAAATTAAGTGGAAGCATAGGTATAGCATTAATTAGCTACAGTAAGTAATTGAAGTAGTGGTAGTCAGAGGAAAGTTCTCACAAGGATAGAGGGCCAAACATATATCTGTTGGGAGGACTGCACATTTACTTTTACTGAATTGAGCAGACGTCCTTATCCAGTGCGACTTATAACTTATACAGTCTTCCAATTCAAGCAATCATGGGTTAAGGGCCTTGCTTAAGGACCCAACTGCGGGAGCTTTGACAGAGGTAGGATTTGAACCTGGGACCATGAGGTCCAGAGTCCAGTACCTTAATCACTAGGCAAAGCAGTCCCCCGTCCCCCACAGTATATGTTTTCTTGTTAAACTTCAAACCACTTACATTGCTTATATTTGGGATATGTGATTGATCTGTATCCACTTCTGTTTACATTTCCAGTAATGATCTATAGTCTTTGCTATAAATGTGCTGTTTTTTCCTAAATTAGACTCTGCTACTTAGGAAAGATGGACTATGCCAAGAAATCTCTCTCCAAGTGAGTGTCTGTTTACCGTGTTTCTAACTATTAATTCTTATAGTTATTTTAGATCAAAGCTAACATTTGTATGTGTGTGTGTGTGTGTGTGTGTGTGTGTGTGTATGCGTATGTGTGTGCGCACGCGCAGTATATCTAACAGATGTGTGGCAGCCAGTGCCTCTGTCCTGCCAAGCTTTAGCCCACGCACCAGACCTTTCCGGGTCACTAACTCAGACCGCTCCATGAAGAAAGGTATCATGGCAGATGGCCTGAGTGATTTACTCAGCAAGGTGAGGAGAGGCAAATAGAAGAAGAGGGATTGGTTGATGGGGGAAAGGGGATGAAGAAAATGGGTTGACAGTTATTTGGACAAAAAACTTCTGACAGCTTTTCAAAATCTCATTGAAATATGTGACCTGGGGATAGAATAAAGATTGGAATAGTGAATGACTCAACAAGTACAGAGAGGCATTAAGTGGAAAATGTTCCGAGTTGGATACTAATGTTGCTCTGAGTCATTTGTGATTTACATGAACTACTTTGTCATACATTATCAAATTTAAATGAAATATGGTATGGTATTCATTTCATACACAGTATCTCTCAAGAGTACACCCCTTACATTTTTGTAATTTTATTATATGTTTCTATGGGACAACACTGAATATGTGGCACTTTGTAAAGTAGTCAGTCTACAGCTTGTATAACAGTGTAAATTTGCTGTGTCCTCAAAATAACTCAACATACAGCCATCAATTAGGACATTGCAAATGTATACTTTTATACAAGCTATAGACTGACAACTTTACATTGTATCAAATGCCATATCTTCAGTGTTGTCCCATGAGAAGATATAATAAAATAGTGAGGGATGTAAAAAATTGTGAGATACTGTAACACTGCAGTAATACTACAAGTATTCAAATATGTGGTTTAGAATATAACAAGTCAACTTGTTAAGCGGATTACAAATCCTACTGGTGGTGATTTGCTCAATCTGTCCTATTAACCCGGTGTATGGTCTTGGCCTCCATGCTGCAGCTCCCTTTTAGGGTGTCTTCTTGTAGCCTAGGCCATCTTTATGTAGGGCAATAATATTTTTTCAGATCCTTAGAGAGTTCTTTGCCATGAGGTGCCATGTTGAACTTCCAGTGACCAGCAAGAGAAAGTGTGAGAGCTATAACACCAAATTTAACACACCTGCTCCCCATTCAAACCTGAGACCATATAGCACTAACGAGTCACATGATACCAGTGAGGGCACAATTTGGCAATTTTAACTTAGGGGTTTAGACACTTTTGTTCCAAGCAGTTTAGGCATCGATGGCAGTGTGTTGATTTATTTTGAGGGCACAGAAAATTTACATTAATATACAAGCTGTAGATTACACTACTTTACGTTTCATCAAAGTGTCATATCTGTAGTATTGTCCCATGAAAGGATATAATAAAATATTTACAAAAATGTGAGGGGTGTACTTACTTTTGTGAGATACTGTAGATTTGGACGTTAAAACATGCAGATCTTATGAACATTTAAACATCTACAATGTGCTTTATTTCAGACATTCAATTTGTTATATTTTCTAATTGCCAACTATTACCTCATAACTGAAATAAAAATGCTGAGAATATAGAAGGAAACCAAAGGTTCAACTGTACACTTGCAAGAGTGACATTGTCAGCCTATGCTATTCCAGCAGGTCTCAGTATTTGCTCATACACTTTGTAATGTTTTCCCAAGTGTAGTATTACTTGTTCTCTGAATTTCATGAATAGTCTTTTGAGTTATGGTGTATGGTTAGAGCAAAGGTCATTGATTTTTACATTGATTATCTGACCTCTGAAATGAACACACTAAATAAATAATGAGTAAACCTAAATTATTAGTCAACACCTTTCTGTGTTACATCGTCTTAATAAAAACTGGTTGCTTTTAACTCACAGACATTGGCTGCCTTCCAAATGTCATGTGTGGAAGGCTTGGTTCTGGATGATGATGGGACAGGAGTGGACACAGAGGACTTCTTCCAGACGTTAAAAGACAGTGCAGTGCTTATGGTGTTGGAGAAGGGGCAGAAGTGGACACCTCAGCAGGTACTAGTCTCAGTTGTTCAGAAGCTGCCACACAAACCCTCAATGACTCATGCTTATGTTGTTTTAACATAATATATCGCAATGCCATGTTACATTGGACATACAAAGTAAATTACAAAGTAGCCCAAAATGAATACTTTGTATAAAAAACCAGTGTTCTAAGTTCAGTTAAGCCTTTGATGATGGATTCCACAAACATATGGGCTATTATTACTGCAGTATGTTGCACTCCTGAAAAATAACCAAACCACAGGCACAGCAGCAACAAAGGTTTATACCACCATGTTCATTTTTAGACCAGCAAACATGAATAAGTACAGTACACAATGTAGGCAGCTCACTGAAGCTTCTCTGATTAGTACAATTTATCCAGAGCAATTTCCATACATTCTTAATCACTCACCGGTTCCTGAATTTCATTACCCTTATTTATTACTACTGCTTCTAAACATTAGATAACAAGAACCCAAAACAAATGAGACCAAAATATTTTACTTGTTCATTTATGTATTGAGGAAAATGATCCAATATTGCATATCTATAACACTGTGGCAAACCTTTTCCAGCCAAATGAGCATAAACAACATTTCTGCAGTTGCTCAGATATCTACATACTTTAATTGTGCCATGATTCACTTCCACAAACATGTGAACATCTGTATTTCATATATCCCATTCTTTTAATACAATAAAGTGTTGACTCACACATGATTGTCATCCCATTGATTGAAAACACCTGACTGTAATTTCACCTTCAAAGGAACTTCTAATCTTTGAGGTTAACATATTTTATCATTTTCAAATATGCATTTTTTTCCTCAGTAGATAAATTACCAAGTATAACATTTCTTGTATAATTTGTTGAATTATCTTCTGTTTTGAGTTGTATGAAAATATGATGTTTCTGTTAGGAATATAGAAAATGCTGAAGTTTCACTAATTTTTCTGATTACATTTCCAATCACACTGAATGTATGAGTCTGTATTCAAATGTACATCTTAACCAAGACACTAAAGGTAGAGAAGATTATTAGTTATTGTTAAGACAAACATACACTTGTCATCCATAATATGAATAATAATGTGACAATAATGCTGTTCCTATCTTTACAGAATAGCTCATCAGCAGGCCAAGCTGCAGAGCATAGGTCAAAGCACAGAAAAGACCTGGCCAAACTGACTCTTGACTTTTACAAAAATCATCCACAAGAATTTATTGGCTGCCTTAATGTACAGATGACTCTTTATGGGATGTACTCTATGTCTTATGATCTGCAGTGCTACAAAGCCAAGAGGATGTTCAGGTAAATCCATAAATATTAATGCTTAAATCAGCTATGATAAATAAGAAAGCACCCTATAACAGAGCATTACATATTTGTATTATGTTGTACACAATTCTAAAGATACACATTCAATACAATAATTCATTCAGTCATTCATCCATTTTCGTATCCACTTAATCCTAGCAGGAAAGCCAGTGCCTAGTCAAAATAAGGATTCAGGAACAGCCCCAGACAGGGTGAAAATGAAAATCCATTGCAGGACATACACACTAACACACTCACCCACACACAAAGGGCACACTGCAAACTCCAATCAGCTTAACATGCATGTATTTGGACTGTGGGAGGAAACCCAGTGTAAACCCACATGGGCATGGGGAGAAAATGCAAAATCCACGCAGAAAGGACCCAGGTCACCACACCTGGTATACCTGGTATATTTAAATACTTGTTCAAATGAACTGCATTCTCACTGATCAGTGATCAGTCTACCAGTAGCTGCCAGTGACATATATTAAAATACACTTATCTCAAGCCTCGCCAAACTGTCCAGTGATCAAGCTCTATCACCAGTTAAAAATAATGATATATCTTGCAAGGTGGCTCAATGTCACTTTTTACACTCATGAGTTTCAAGTCTGTTCAGTATCTAGCTGTTGAGTCCACAGTGACATAATGGATAGCATGTTCACTGCAAAAAAGCAGTTTTATATTTTCTAATACTTGTATGAGTTAAATATAGCAGATATTTTGAATAGTTTCATCACAAGTCTTCAAGCATAAAATGCTATTCACTTATTAACCATGTGTCTTTCTTTTCCCATTGTTGCAGAGAAGTTCTAAGATGGACTCTGTTCAGCATGCAGGCAACCGGACATATTTTACTTGGTACCTCATGCTATGTGCAGCATCTTATTGACGAGGACGAGAAGGCTGAGGCACAACTGGCTGCATCCAGCTATTTGAGCAAACCATTAAAGGCCATCCAATGGAGAAATAATGCAGCTGGCAGCAGAAACTAGAAACCCAAGGGTGACCAGGTCATCAAGGTGACCGCATATGTTCCCTGACAAATATCAGTAAAACTATTGTGGTGTCACGTTACATTTGTTATTATAAATAATGATATTCATAAAACTATATTTACTATGACCCTTAATTTACTCTCTTTTTTGTGTGTATAATCACGAGAATGTATATTTATTAACATGCTAAGAATGATTACAGTTTTTGATACTTTTACTGCCTACTGTATTCAAGTACTTGATTAAACATGGAGTTGTAGTGCTTTATTAATGATGTTTGCATAGCTGTTGAGTCTGATTTTTGTCTTGCATTTGCATGTGTGTGTGTGTTTGTTTCGTGGAGAAAGGATGTGGACGAGAGGGGATGACATGCCTCCCTGACTGGCCTGGGCTGTAATTGGCTTTCAAATGGGTGCTTTCCCTCATCCCATATCACCCTGTAATTGCTTCTGAGAAAGGCAGCAATAGAAGGGCTGAGAGGATCAAGAGAAGGAAAAAGTGAGCGAGAGAGGGAAAAATATATAGATTGAAAGACAGAGAGACCATTACAAAAACAGAGAGAGATCAGGGAAAGACAGGAACGGATGGAAAACAGGGATTAATGGCAATAGATGGAGAGATTGAGAAAAAGAAAGAAAGAGAGCAAGAGAAAGGCACAGCTGGACGGAGTGAAGTGGAGGGGACGGAAATGATCCCTTTCACACAGACGAGAGTGCATGACGCATTTGGATCCTGCATCCACCACTCCGTGCCACTCAATGTCCTTCCCAAATCATGCCTATTCAGTTGAGCTCCCACTACAGAACTCATTGCCAACTGGTCAGTTGTTAGCAGCCAGTCTTTAAAAGACACCCAATAACTAATGACTGGCCAAATAAGACACATTTGATTGTAATTGGTCGATTCATTAGGTTAAAACAAAAGTTTACTTTAGTTTTTTTTTATGAGACACCATAGTTGTGCCATGCTGACTGCACTGCAGTTTAACTACAACATGGTTTGGAAACTGTATAGCAAATGTATATTGTTGCATTATGTTCACGGCAACACAGAAAACCGTGATAATGTCATGTAAAATAACAATATTTACCATAACATGTCTTAGCTGTTGCAGTATTATAATCAAATAATTGATACAATTAAGAATCTCCAGGGATAAGTGTCCGTGCAACTGAGCCCCGGGCAAGAAAAAGTGAGGATACAAAAACATTTTCTGTCATATCATAGCTGCCATGTATATTGTATTACTGTCTACTAGACTATATCTGATCTTTTTCTGTGATGTACAGTATGACTTAAGACATTAAGGCTTTTACTAAATGCCCTAGAGCGGCTAAAGTGGTTTTAACTGGCTACACTTAAGAATTTCTAACATGTAGTACTTCATTACATTTACAATATCAGAATCAGCTTTAATATAATTATTGAAAAAGGAATAAGTTGGATTGAGATCCCAAATAAAATAAAGAGCCATAGTTAACCCAAGTGTGTGTAATTATTTTAAAATATAGTCAGTATTGTTCCATAGGTAACCACAATTAAAGCATTCCTTAATGGTTTAGTGTGTAATAACTATATATATCAGCTTATTGAGATTTTTTTGTGGTTTCTTTTATCTGACTGTCATGAGAATTCATGACAATGCATACAATTTCACAAAATTGTTATGTGAAAGTGGTAACATTGACTTGTAAGCAATTTGTTTAAATTTGTAACACCTGTGGTGTTTGAGTCAGATCATCCTTCTTCTTTCCTACTTTCAGCTGTTCCTCTCAGGGGTCAACATAACCCTATCCATCTCACCCTATCCTCTACATCTTTTTCTGTCACACCGGCCACCTGCATGTCCTCCCTCACCACATCCATAAACATTTTGGTCTTCCTCCTTTCCTCCTGCCAAGTAGCTCCATCCACTAAATCCACTCACCTCTTTCACTTTATCTCTAAACTGTTTAATTTGTGCTGTCTTGCTAAGATACTCATTCCTTATCTTTTCTATACTTTATACTCCCAATGTTAATTGCACTGCAACTATGCCACTGCACCTCCTGTCTTTTTCCCAGCATCACCAGCTTCAAGCCATTCAATGTTGGTCTCACTAGCATCTTAGAAACTTTCCCTTTCACGTTTACTCCTTGTAAACTGCACTCTCTGTTACATTCAACACTTGAAACCATGTATTGAAACTATTTGAAATGCAGCTTTAACACCTCTACTCCTATAAACTGTGACATTCCACTACCGTCCCTTTCAATCATGCATATGTATTCCATCTTTCTCCTCCTGACTTTCATTCTTATATTCTCTAGTGCATACCTTTACCTCTCCAGACTCGCCTCAACCTGTTCCCTACTCTCTCTATAGATCACAGTGTTATCCACAAACATCATAGTCCATGGAGACTCCTGTCTGATCGAGTCTATCATTCTGTCCATCACCATTACAAAGAGGAAAGGGCTCAGAAATGATCCATGATGCAATCTGTCCATCATTCCTCTGCCACACCTCACTGGTGTCACCCTGTCCTCATACATATCAGGCACCACAAATATATGGCCTGCGTCTCCTTAACTCCTCCTCGCCACCTTCACATACGTTTTCCCTATATCCACAACACACAGTGCAACTCATTCTGGTCTGTGCTATACTACTCAATCAACAACACTCCGAAAGAAGACATCACATCTGTAGTGCTCCTTATTGGCATGCGACTATATTGCTGCTTACAGATCGCCACACTGCCACTGTCCCATAACTACATGCAGTGGCTAATCAAACTTTATGTTATTGTGATTACTGTAGCTCTGTACACCACCCTTGTTTTTAAACACCTGTACCATTAAACTTATTCTCCACTACACTTCAGGTATCCTCTCACTTCCCACTGCCATTTCTCCTGAACATCTCCTGCCTTTACCGTTATATAAACCGCTATTCCACTCTTTCTGCATAACCGTCCTTGTTTCATCTTTGTTGAGCCACCACACTTCCTGACATACTATCTCCACATCATCCATCCTTCTCTCTGTCATTTCCTTCATTCGTCATTCATGGCATCTTTCTTCTTTCTCCACGTATTCTCATTGCTTATCAGCACATTTTATTCTATGACCTTTATCAGCATAACTTATTTTACATCCCACCCAGCTCGATGCCTTTGTTTGACCAAGTGAATCAAGTAATTTTCCTTATGCATTTAGTGTCCTTATTCTCAGACAGTTTGTTATGCAACTTTATGTTAACTTTTGTGACCTCACATTATGCTGCATCTCTTTGTACTCCTGTCTACTTTCTTTTATTTGTCTGGCTGCCCAGTTAATTTCTTGTCAACATTTTCTACACTAGTTAGACCTTCTTAAACTTTTTTTACTTGGTGATGTAATTCCTGTCCAGGAACATTTTCCAAGTTGACTCCTAAGAAACGTCTAGTTGCCCAGTTATTGTTCTTCACCAACTCTCCTACGTATTCCTTCAATTTCACACAACAGTCTTTCTCCTTCAACTTGCACCATCTGATCCTTGGTTGTGGCCTTGACTTTTTCCTCTTTTTCACATCCATAGTCATCTGATGTTGTGAAGCTACACTCTCCCCTGCTACCACCTTACACTCTCCACTCTCTTCCTTCACTTTTTTTCTCCTTCATCTCACACCTCACTTCCTTGGTTCCAGTGAGAGCTTAATTGCCATAGAAAATTAAAATTAAATGACTGACCTTGCTTTTCTGGACTGACTAGTCAGAGCTGACTAGCCTTAAGAATGTATTGAATTAAACAGAAGTTCCAGAAGACAGATTGCTTAAAAAGTGTAAATTTATGAAAATAAGTAATGTTATGTTATAATAATGGTAATTCTAAAAATAAAATTATGAAATCATTATATATGTTTTAATGGACAATGGTCAAATTTGAATGTGATCAACAAGGGTAAAACACTGATTGAACAGGAGGATTTTAGTTAAGGTTCCTGTTTTCTTATGCTGAAGCATTTTTAACAGATTAAATTCAAATGTACTGATACAAACTGCAATCATTTTATCTTTATTGATGAATTCAGGTTCTGTTTGGGCTCAGACATCAGTTGGGTTTGAGATTGGTGGCCTCATGGTGAGTACTTTAGTCCTGCTTTTACACACTGACCAATTGCTGATGCAATGATTGGTCACATATGACAGTTGGTCATCCCAGTAGAGATACAAGGGATTCTAATTGCTTAACAATATGTGCAGGACAGCCTGTGGCCATGTATTGCCTCTCATAGAAGGACTTTCAATTGGCATTTTCCAGTAAGGGATTCCCAGAGATTTTCCATGGAAAGCCTTGAACTCTTTGTCATGTTCTCCAAACCAACCTTGATTACTGGTGCCATGAGGAGGTGTAAGTGTTTTGCAACAGTGTTTAGGTAGGTAGGCATGTCAAAGTACTGTCCACATGAATAGCAAGACCAAAGCGTTCACAAACATTCCCAGAGCTTCCCCCCACAAATATAATGTCTTAAATATAAGTAATCTGCATCTGCATTCATTCTTGGTTCATATTCTGTAAGCATAGATCTGGCATGTATTTCACCTGAGTGGTAAGAGCTGCTCATTACCATCATCTCAGTGCTTATAAGGTGCACAGGGCCAGCCAAACATTGTTCAGCATTCATTCTGCTCACACCGATGCTGCATGTGTTTAATAAAACTTTTTTGCACCAGAGGCTGTGCTGTTATGTGTGTCAATACAAATGTTGTAGCCTTCTATTACAATAGTTTCTGGGAAGGTAATGTATGGATTAAGTAGGTTAATTACCTTCATAATGAATTTAATGATATCCTTATTTGGCAATGGACATCCTGTGTATGCAAACACATTTTATGACTATACAAGCTGTTGGACAAGTTTCAGGAAATTTTATCAAATACAACATCTGCAACATTCTGCAATTTCTATATTTGTTGACTGTCCAGTAACCTTACCTTAATATGAAAGCTGCTCTGGAAGAAGCAGGATTGAAATGTTTATGAGACTGGTCATGCAGTCCATTATGCATAGCTCTGGCCTCTTTTTATACAAATACCTCTCACATTGCTTCATTATGATGTTGAGGGTTATTAAAAATCAGATCACAGCTCCACAACTCTGAGAAGTCCCACAAGAGGTATATCAAAAGAATATCTGGAGAACATTTGTAAAATGTCTGCAGATTTTTTAGGGAGGTGCTTGAATGTATGCTTTGAATTTGTATGTTTGCACATATAAGATTGCTGATCATTTACACATTTTAAATTGGAAAAGCTACTTTCACCCAAATTTCACAGAGAGAGAGAGAGAGAGAGAGAGAGTGAGAGAAAGAGAGAGAGAGAGAGAAATGCAGTCTGCATATTTAAGTCTTGGCTAACCTCTCGATGGTTTAGGTAATGCTGATTTGAGGTATTCAGTTTGCAGTGTTGCTGAGAGGCGAGCTGGAGTAAATGAAAGGTGGCAGACAGATTGCTATCCAATTTCATCCAGTCCAAAGTGTTCCTCTGCATTTTCATTAATAGCACTGTGCATAGTCTCAATAAAACATGTCGCTTTATAGCAGAAAGGAATCAAGAGAAAACACCAAGAAAGGTGCTGATCAAACATGAATGCTCAATCCTCAAGACCTACTAAGAAAGCAAAGCTAGGGAATTTACTGCGAAAACCAAAAACACTAAAATCAGACTCCAGTATTTATAAAACTGTTACTTTCAGGGGGGCACTGTCATAATAGAAATTAGGTTCTGTTTAAGAAATGAAATTAATTATTATTCAATTTATTCTTGGTGCACATGTTCTGGGGAAGGTGTTGTGTGGTTAAAGCAAAGTATAATGAGTAATAAGTAAATATGCGAACCCAATAAATAAATAGATGTATATAAATATATAAAGAATTGAATATGCGTAACAAGAATTATTATTAATTTCATTTCTGAAACACCATATATATTTATGTATATACAGTGGGGAAAATAGGTATCTGACTGCCGATGTACACTGCCATGGGCATATTTTAACTGTGAGAGACCAGAAATTCAGAAATCATGATTTTTTAATTATTATTTTGCATTATATTTGCATTTTGGATTAAATAAGTATTTGATACAATAGAAAAAATATTTTAATGTTTGGTACAGAAAGTTTGTTCGTAATTACAGCAATCAGACGTTTCCTGTAGTTCTTGACCATGATTTTGGCCCACTCCTCCATACAGATCTTCTCCAGATCTTTCAGGTTTTAAGGCTGTCACTGAGCAACATTGAGTTTGAGCACCCTCCAAAGATTTTCTATTGGGTTCAGGTCTGGAGAATGAATAGGCTACACCAGGACCTCGAAATGCTTCTTATGGAGAAACTCCTTAGTTGCCCTGGCAGTGTGTTTTTTATCATTGTCATGCTGGAAGACCCAGACATGACCCATTTTCAATGCTTTAACTGAGGGAAGGAGGTTGTGGGCCAAAATCTTACAATACATGCCCCCATCCAGCCTCCCTTCAATACAGTGCAGTCGTTCTGTCTCCTTTGCAGTACGTATGATTTTTCCACCCCAATGCTTCATGGTTGGGATGGTGTTCTTGGGTTTTTACAATTCATTCTTCTTCCTCCGAACCTGACAAGTGGAGTTCAGAAAAATTTTGGTTTCATCTGACCAAATGTGCTTCTCACATTGATCTGGATCATCAAGATGGTCATTGGTCAACTTTAAAGAGGGGGACTTTGCATGACCTGCAGGATTATAATCCATGATGATGTAATGTGTTACTAATGTTTATCTTTAAGACTGTGGTTCACTTAGGGGTGTAGTCACTTTTGTTGCAAGCGGTTTACACATTAATGGCTGTGTGTTGAGTTATTTTGAGGGCAAAACAAATTTACATTGTTATACAAGCTGTAGACTGACTGACTAATTTACATTTGATCTAAGTGTCATGTTTTCAGTGTTGTCCCATTAAAAGATTTACAAAAAATGTGAGGAGTGTATTCACTGTTGTGAGATACTGTGTATATATATTTCAGTTTAATCTCCATTAGAATCTGAGTGGTTCACTAAGAGTCTATTCTTGTACACCGTTTCTAGCAGAGCTACTACCTAGATATTTTACAATATGTATATCCCAGTAGGTTATGTAACACTGGGGTTTCTGTGTTCTGTTTTCTGTGATGAAGACAAGCAATCCATAATTTATAACATCAATAACATTAGAACAAGCCTGTTTCAGGAACACATGTGATTACAGCAATTTACCACGACCAGACACGATCACCCTTGAGGTGTCTCTGATGACCTTGTGCGCGCTGTGCAGAGCCTATACTGTACTCCGCGAGCGCTGTGCAGAGTTCAACTGCAGCTCCTAATTTTCGTTTGCCGAATTCGTAATTAACACATGGCGCTCTTATTTGGGTCGTTGGACAATCATGCATGCGCGTTAAGTCATAAAGTCATGAGTGGTGTATTGCAATGATGAACATGTTAAACAATTAATATGAAAGCAGCACAAAGTAGGCTCATTTTCCAGTCAAGGAGATGTCAAGGATGAGATCAAATATAGCTCAATTTGGGTTTTATGTGGCTCTATTCAGAGATGGAAATAGTATAACGGTATAATAATAAGTAATTGTAGCTACTTATTAAAGTAGATTTAAAAGTCAGAAGGAACATGATACTTATTTTGGCATGGGTATGGGTATTTATTATTATTATTTTTAAAACATTCAGTACATTACTTTATTGTTGCATTTTATAGAGGATATAAACAGGGGACTAAGGATAATAAATCATCTAGTCCATTTTAGGGTGGAGATTACAGTTTTACTTTAACTTTTTAATTGTAATTCATTTTTAACTTTTAATTTTGCTATTATTGGCTATTGTTGACAATCTATTGTAGACAAGCTACAGTTGTCACACTAACATGCACATGTGTGTAAACTATGTTTGAAAAATAAAAGGTGAAAGAACACAATGGCCTATAAATGACCTTACATTTTATGCAATATTTCAAGTACATTAAGAATATGATTAGAATATAAATGTTTTCATGACTGACTACTTCACCAGCTAACCCCCTACTTTCATTATACCAGAGGAACTGCCTGAACAACAGCCATTAAACATCCATTATCTGATACATTCTCACACAGTTGCCTTTACACCAATATGGGAGAGTGTTTTCTTAAACATTAATTATACGGAGACTGCCTCAACAATTTCCATAGAGTCCCAAATAAGAGAGACTTTCTTAGAAGTCTTCTGAACAACTTCCTTAGACTTCCATTATAGGTGAGAAACTGCCTCAACAACTGCCATAACTCGACCATTTAAAGAGAGGCAATTCTCGACATTTGCCCTTAACTTCCATATAGGAGTAAAGCTGCTCCAACAATTGAACATATGATTTTATGAAGTATATTTTTGGCATAAATGGTTTCACACTAAAGTGAACTGTTGATTGTTTGGAGTAAACTGGAGTCATCCTTTAATACATGTAGAAATGATGCGAAAAGTCAGACAATCCGACTCCTTTGAAGTAGCACCTACACTTTCTAAAGCACATGTGCGTCCTTAAATAGAGAATCAGGAAAAAGGAATTCCTTAAAGGACAAATCAGAAGTAATTTCGAAACGTTATTCGTTTGCTCGTAACTGGAACCTACAGCAATTCTTAAGGCAAGTGAATGTAGCTTCGTGCCTGCAGCCGGCTCGTTATTGGTGGGCGGACGCGCAGGCTGCATTTCAGAGTCCCGCCGCAGTGTGTGTGCATGTGCTGTGGAGTGTGTGTGTGTGTGTGTGTGTGTGTGTGTGTGTGTGTGTGTGTGTGTGTGTGTGTGTGTGTGTGTGTGT
>JAVSBV010111187.1:0-21626 GCA_033117975.1 Parotocinclus spilosoma
ATATTTAGTCAATGACATGTACACACAACAGTATATATTTGATCAGTTATTTTTTGACATTTTAGGGGAAGCTGAGCATCCCTTGCAGTCTTAGAGCAATCACCACTGATCTAACGGCATCATTACATTTACATTTACAGTATTTGGCAGACGCCCTTATCCAGAGCGACTTATAAAAGTGCTTTAAGACATCAGTAACATAATCCATTCCTAATTATCAGGAATCATTATTATCAGGTTGTGTGGGTTTTCATTAAGAGGATATAGTTCAATTTATTGTGTTTTTTAGGAAGAAATTCATTCATCAGCCATCTATTGTGTAAAACCGTAAGGAATTCTAAACGTGTATAGAAATGAATGCAGACTCTGTGTGAGTAAGTAAATGTTTGAGATGCTTCAGTGCATTAAGTGTTATTCCATTCTTCATTAGCGCCGAACGATATCCCCTTAGCGTAGCTTTATTTTCACCTGTTTGCTTCTGATTCCACCCTGTGCTGCACGTGAGCTTTTCCTCATGCTCTCCACTGATATATGAAGTGTTACACGATCGCATATCCTGCACGACGTGCTCGGGGTGAGATCGCATTAACAGCTAGGAGCTGAGGACGCACGCCATTTAATATAACACAAATGCCGAGAGTAAAACCATCTGCAGATACTTTAGCATCGTTAAAACAAAACTGGAACAAAATCACAGGTTTTCTGATGGACCGTATGCGTGACCTGCCTCTGTGTAATATAAAAAATGCACGAGATGAGGCTGTTTTCTTCCAGTCTGGCCTTGAGGGGGCACGTGATGGTTTATGCAGTCATAGGAATACGGTTTTGCACTTTTACAGACGATTTCCCACTGACTTGTCAAAATATGTAATGTTTAAGTCTGACCAGGGTGCCAAGACTTTGGAATCAGACTGTATAATCATACTTAATAAAAAACTGTATATCAGATTAGTGTCACCAGAATCCCACTGGCTACACCCCCGAATCAATGGACATTTAGAGTGACCGAATGACCAAACACGCACGTCTTTGGACCCTGGGATTGAACCCGGGATCTTCTTTCTGTGAGCCAGCGGTGCTACCCACCGAGCCACCGTGCTACCATTGGTACTTCTAATTATGCAAAAAGTAACAAAATGCATACTAAATACTAAATAGTATGTGAGATAATAGATTATGACCTATTATTTAATCTATATTTTTTCTACAACCAGTAACTGGAGGAAACTGTGTATTAAATTAGTACCTGTAATTTGACTGGTGAGCCCAAATGTTTGACTATTCGTATGTCAGAATTAAAAGCACAGCAAATACAGCTTGGCTACTTTTTTGACTTGTGATTTAGCAAGGTGGGAATCTCTAGGCACCTCATGATCCGATTTTCTCACAGTGATTCCATGTCTTTGGTTTTGATCTCGTTGTAGATTGTGGGGATGCCACCTTTACACCAAGCGACTTCACAGGCAGATACATTTCCAGTGTAGTTATAAACTCAGAATCTTCACCTTATCTTGATCGTTTGATGTTTTGTGGCTCAGGGTCGCTGTAACAAGTCAGGATTTTTCGTGTCTTGAATTTGCATTACGATAAAATCAGCCGTGCTTAATATTATCCCAAGTCTTGGCTCACGTAAACAGTGGGGTGAACATTATTGACACACAATAGGCGGCGTTCTCTCTCTCTCGCACTCTCTCGCTCTTTCTGTCTTTCTCTTCTCAGGGGGGTGAACATTATTGACAACCAATTGGTGGCGCTCTTTCCCACTCTCATTATCTCTCTCTCTCTTTCTCTCTTACTCTCTCTCTCTTCGGCATCAATTCAATGCAAATCAATTCAATGCAACGTTATTGAGACAGGGTTGTACAGTACAATGAAACACTATTAGACTAAATATCCAGTGCAGTTACAGGAGGACATAATATGTGCAAAACAGGACATAAGGTGCATGGACAAGAGTACCATAGATGGACATTAAATACATTAAATACAATAGATACAATACAGTAAATGTCTTCTTAGCAGTGTAAGTGACATATGGTCGGAGGCAGATAAGTTGTGGTGCTCTGTGTGAATATGTATGGGAATGGACAGTGGACAGTCTGTGTGTGTCACCAGTTTAACAGCACAGGGGAAAAAAGCTGTTCTTTAGGCTGGTGCTTTACTGCAAGGGGAATAGTACAAAAAAGTCAAATTTAAGCACTGAAATAATAAAAATGTAATCCTGTAGATAATATGATAGATTTTATCTTGAAAAGCCACTGTTTATATTACATGCCTGTGAGTATTTTTTTAGTTTATTTTCTCTTTTGATTGTTTTTAGTGTTTAAAAAAAGAATAGAGATTAATTTTTAGAAATTGTGACTATGTAACATATCCAGCCTGAATACAGACGCAAATCTGTCAATAAAAGTTATTAATAAAATATATTATGCACTTTGAGTCTGTACTACTATAATAAAACAGTATGTGCAATTAATAACATGCACATAGTATAGATGTCTATAGTATAGATGATAGTTTAAGATATCAGCATCAGCTGGTGCAAAATTTGCATCAGATTAGTACCTGTAACTCCGTAGTACTAATAGAGTAAATAGTATGAAAGATTCAAATAGTACAGTTACTATTTAATATAGAATATATATTTGCAATCATCTTTACCTTGGACTGTTGCAGGAACGTTCACGATACATGACTCCGCCCCCACAGCTTCTGGAACAATCTGACCAATCAGACCAGCTTGACCACTGACCGTGAACCGCCTTTGGACCGTGATCACCGAACTTCACACACTGCCCCTTCCGACACCACTGCATTGTGGGAAATATAAACAAACACAACCTAGTGGTACTAATACGGTAAAAAGCTTGGTATGGTACAATGTACAAAGTTTCATTAATGCCTTTTAAAATGTGTTAGAAAATATTAACACAATTCACCATGTGCAAAATTGCAAAAATGATTTACATATGCATTATTTTTTATTTATTTTGCGCTTGCTCCTACAGATTTTCAAAGTAGGGAAGTTCATCTTTCTTCACTCACCATGTCTGGGCCACATGTGGTGCCCTCGGCAGCGGGCATGAACTTGGTCTCACACCGATGCCCAATTCGGTGGCACCACAATGACTTGCAGATGTCCTAAAAAGAGCAAACGCACCCCATTTAAGTAATTTATTTTAATTAATAGTGACCCAAAGATAACCCACAGTACAAGAGGTGGATTAGGCACTAAGATGAAAGTTTGAGGTATGAGTATGAGCTGTTTAACATGCACAATACGTTCTGTGAAACAAATCGTTGGCTCAAATGGTCATTGATCAGACACTACCATAGGCCCCTGGTCTCTTTAGGCCACTGTAATGTAAACATAAAAGGCATTTTACAAGAAAACAGTGTGAAAATAATATGATAATGAGTCCAGATGCCTAAACTGCTATACACAAGTTGATGGTTTCACTAAACACATCAACCGAATTCACATCATCAGTCTCTTGTCTGAGAGATGACAGATTTCCGCTCTTAAACTCTTACTCCTGCTTCTGCTTATGGATCAACAAGCTGAATGTCAGGAGTTAAAAGACAAATTTTTATTTCTTATTATGTTTTATTATAAGAAACCTATTATTAAACCTCAGCCGTGAGTTGTGAACAGATGTTGATCGGATCTGACATTAAGGAGAAAGAACAGAATCCCAATCGAATCGAGTTTTGAAGGAGGAGCGAAGGTGGACATCATGAATCTCCCACACACCTTCCCAGATCAACTGATCCCAATTTTTATACCTAAGCTTGGTCCATTTTACATCATTATCAGTACATCCTGTAAAAACTCAATGATTTTACCCAAACTTACTTATATATGTTAAAAGCAAGAGTAAAGAGTCCTGTTTTACCTCCTCACATAATGGTGAGGGTCATGAGGGAGGGTCTGGAGCCTAGGACAGACCACCAGTCCGTCACAAAGTTATGTAACCACACCGCCAGACCTTCACATTGCAAGCTTCACTTGGGATTCGAATCAAAGCCCTTAGGAACTACAGTTTCCAGCAGCTGGCTCTTATCAGCAAGCCAAAGGGGCTGCTCTGGATATTTTTTGTGAAATTTAAACCTTTGCACACCTGGAAGGTTTAATTCGCTATGACTTTTCCAGGATTTTAGGGAACCAGATATAGAGCGTTCTCCAGATTCTTCAGAATCAAGGTCCCAACACTAATGGATTACAGAAGTTACTCCGGTAGAATCATGTTTTACAAATCTGCACTGGTCAGATTGTGTTTCTTCCACCATGAACCTCGGTCATGTCCTACATGGAGTGGAGAAATGGTTCCTGACTTAAATTCACAATAATTGTAGTGCTCACTTTCTCTCCTCAACACAGCGGAAGCAACGAGATCAACGATGAACCCGTCAACTCCTGAACCATCCAAAAAACCCTAATCCACTGCTTGCCCGGTGGATTTCGGGACCGCTAATTACTCCCTGACCGCAACGTGATGAGGGCACTCAACTCGGCGCGTAAAGAAAACAAAAACACGGGGCGTTCCCAACCACAATCTCTCTAAATTAAGATGTACAGCTGCCTTCCTGGGAAGTTCACGTCCAAAAGCGCCACACAAAGGCCTTGAAAGGAAGAGACTGTACAGCCACGGCTAATCCTGCTAAATAACCCACGCAGATTTGCTTCCCAAGCTCGAGGTCTTTCTGAAGCGCCTCAGTGTTCGACCACTCCACATTTACATATCAATGTGTGGATCACATGGTGCGTCGATGCCAAGCAGGTCCTACACAGGAGTGCTACGTGGGAGTGGGAATACGATTCAGACTGCAAATGACTGAGTTTTGAGGACGAGGACGAGAAACCAGCGAGTAAATTAAACATCTTGGTAAAAGGGTTATTTAAAGTACGGCAAAATGTCGAGAGCAGCTGCTATTCTGGCATTGTAATTAACAGAATTAACCACATATCTGATCTCTTTTATTTACAAACACAAATCAGAAAAAGTTGGAATGGAACAGAAAATACAAATAAACATAAATGCAGTGTTCCTTACATTTGCTATGTTTTTTTTTTTAGATTTTTTTTATGGAGACAGTATTAACCTAAGATATTTCATGGTTGTTTTTTTCTGGTCAGCTTCATTTTATTCTTGCATTGCATTCTGCAACATATTCCAGAAAAGATTAAAACAGAACAATTTAGGGGAATTAATGAGGTAAAAAAAAACAAATAATAATGTAATATCAATAGATGATTGTAATCATGATTTGGCACAAAAGCAGCATCCAAGAATGGCTGAGTGAAGATAATTAGAGGAACTAAAGTTTATCACAAAATGTTTAAAAACAATGTTTTTAAAGAATTTATATACAGTATTTCTGCCTCTACAGAGCATACTATCATTAAACGATTCAGAATCTGGAGGAATTTCAGTCCTAAAAAGCCTAAAGTGAAGAGGGGTGATCTCTCTGATATAATGAACAACTGATAGAAGCACATGGGTAAGGGATTACCCATTAGTTTTATCAAACTTTTATTAAGCAGGAATGGATGTTTATTAACAAAATGGAAATGACATAAAACTACAATGACACAATGACATGATGTCTACAGTGACATAAAAGACAAAGTAAACGTCTGAAACACAGTGTGTTTTTGTGCATTTTCCATATTTACCTACAATAATTTCCTGCATTTTACTGACACTCTGCTACAGGAACTCAAGCAGCAGAAGTTCTACTCTCTCAAGCTTGTGGATCTCATGCTTTACCTTGACAAAGTCCAGTTTGCAGGTTTTAGCCTTGGAGCCGAACTGCCACTTGCACTGTGTGTCAGCATCATAGATTTGACCCGGGAGCTGCTCAGGATATTTATACTGCCCAATCAACTTTGGTTCATCCACTAAACACGAGGCCTGAGCTGTGCTACACACAAAACAACACAAACACATAGTTACAGACGTGCATGACAAAATAATAGCTATATTTATATAAACTCACTAAAACCAAGCCAAAATCAGCCAAATGTAACAGAAATAACCAAATGCAAATCAAAATGCCCTGTGGCCACCAGCTTGCCCCCTTAAATGAGGAGTGAGTTAATGAATAATTCTCTTAATGCACAAAATGCACATTTCGGTAGAATGTAAAATCTAACATCACCACTGGCTACAGCCTGCCCTCTTGCTTCAAATTCTCTTACCCACAATTCACCCCCAGTCATGCCTCCATAGCCAAAACAAATTTGGACAAAGTTAAAATGATTAAAAAGAATCTTAAACCCCGAACCCGACACTTACAATCCCTTATTATTATTATTATTATTATTATTATTATTATTATTCGCACACATTAATCCAAATATGTTCACTGTGTCGTGGGCACCAAGGTAAGAACGGCACTTTTACCCCAGGAAGCGACTGAGGTACTGACGACTACAGGCTGACCAGGAGAAAACGCCATTATTCCCCGCCAGGGTCGGAGACATGATGTTCCCCTCTGCCTTCCTGCAGGGGTTTCCCTCTCCATCATGGATCATTCCAAAACTGAACAAAGAGAAAAACAAGAGATATCAAGTACCACTGTACATTCACAAACCCTCAACACTAACCCTCACCACTAACCAACACCCCTAACCAACAACCCTAACCACTAAGCTCCAACACTAATACCTAACCTAACCACTAACCCTCACCACTAACCACTACCCCTAACCAACAACCCTAACCACTAACCCTCAACACTAATAAACCTAACCACTAACCCTCACCACTAACCACTACCCCTAACCAACAACCCTAACCACTAACCCTCAACACTAAAAAACCTAACCAATAAACCTAACCACTAAACCTCAACACTAATAAACTAACCAATAAACCTAACCACTAACCCTCAACACTAATAAACATAACCAATAAACCTAACCACTAACCCTCAGCACTAACTAATAAACCTAACCAATAAACCTAACCACTAACCCTCAACACTAATAAACATAACCAATAAACCTAACCACTAGCCCTAACCACTAACCGCTAATCCTAACCAACAACCCTAACCACTAATCATCAACACTAACTAATAAACCTAACCAATATACCGAATAACTAACCATTTACCCTAACCAATAAACCTAACCACTAACGATCATCAGTAACCGCTAACCCCTAACCACTGAACCTCATTCAAACCCCTTACCATTAACCTTTAGCCATCAACCAGTCCTCAATCTAACCCCTAACCCTTATTCTAACCCCTAACCCTTACTCTAACTCCTAACCCCTAATCCTCACTCTAACCCCTAATGCTCACCCCTAACCCTAAATTAAGCTGCACGAATGAGTAACAAACATTATGATTAAAAACACATCCACTAGGGGGCAGTTAAGTGCAGAAACACCTCACACCTGTTACTCTAGTAGCAATGAACATTAAAGTACATTTTCTATATCCATCTAAATTTCAAAACTTGGGCCATTTGCCCTTCCCTGCGCTAGCGTTCTCCCTCAGGTCCTGTGCATCATTTCACTTAGCCAGTGATGAATGACTTTAAAAGATTTTATATGCCGAAACAATGTTAGGTGTTTCCATAACAGCGCCCCTTCATCAGCCATCAACAGTGAAGCACCTTCAAAGAAGTCGACAGTTTACACTGAGCTCGAGCCAACCGCAGGGGAAAGAGACGATTCTGTAATCTCCTGTCATATCTGCACTTCCTTTGATCTCAATGGAAACACCTTAAACACAAACAGAAGCTCCATGCCTCTGGCTCTGCATGTGGTTTCACACTATGGCATGCAGGTGGTGAGGTAATAATGTTTGTGTTATTACTACACCGAACATCACTGTGTACCTTGCATTGATAAAGAATGTGATTTCTATTTACACTCATAAACTCACCATGAAGGATTTGTTGGAATCGAATGAAACTTTTGTTTGTGTGAATGTTATGATAATATGTGCAAGAGATTTTAATAGTAGAACAAAAAGAGAAGTTTAACAGGAAAAACTACACAATTAAAAAGAGGCTAGAGGTCTAGTTACCCTGTTAGGTCGCCTCTAGCCTGAATACAAGATGAGGTACGGTTAATCGGGAAGCTATGCAGGCACTGATACCACATTTACAGACACTGATGAGATGTTACAGATACTTTACACTCCACACGGTTGCCAAAGGCAGCACTATAGGGGAAGTACTTTTCCATGCTATGTTTTGCAGCAATCCAACATTTCTATCTGGGTGTTCTTTTTTGGTCAGTGAGTATATATTAAAGGAGCAATAGCATCCAAAATGTAGGCAGCGTCTACGAGGTACACTGTAGCCTGTGATAAGCAATAAGGTGATTTAGGTTGTACGTACTTGTGGCCGGATTCATGAGCAATTGTGAAGGCAAGACCCAGGCCGGTGTCTTCATTTATGGTGCAGCTGCGATATTTACTGCACATCCCACTGATGGGGGCAAAACCTGCAAGCAAAGACACACATCATACAGGGCTGAAATCCATCCAAAACCAAGCTCAAATTCTAAAAATCCATCCAAACGTCTCACCTTTGATTGAGCCACCTCAATATAACTTAAAATCAACCCAACCAACCCTAAATCAGCCCAAATCCATTTAAATGTAGTCCAAACTCAACCTGGATTTCATATAAATCCATTCATGTCCCTAAACGTAACCTAAACATCAACCAATGTAATCTAAACGTACCCAAATAAACCAAATCCCCAAACTTCAATCAAACTCAAGCTCTTTAGCATTATTTCTACCAAATCAAAACCCAGAGTTTAAGTACATTTATTCATTTTCAGAATTGCGAAAACTAAGCCAAACCAGGCAACACTCACTCCACCCAAATGCACCCATATTCTAGCTAAACCAACTGACGCACCCCAAATCGCTATCACACTAAACCAAATCAACCTATATTCAACATAACCATAACCTCTAACTAGTCCAATGCCTAAGTCAAAAACACTAATTCAAACTGCACTTAGTTTAAGTTCAATCCAAAGTCCAGCCCATCAAAATCACCCCAAATCTACTCTAGTTAACTAAACTTAAATCCACCCCAATTAATCAAAAACCAAAACTCTGCCAAACAAACCCAAATTCAACACCAAAACCGACTTGCAATTGCGCACTCCATCCCATCCAAAATCTATTTAAATACCACCAAACTAACCTAATCTAAACGGAACACAAACTCAAAACCAAATCCAAACTAAACTTAAGACAAACTCACTTATAACCAACCCAAAGCCCATCCAAACCCTCCTATACTTAACCAAGCTCACACAAACTCAACTAAATCCATCCAAATGAACCCAAATTAAATGCCAAAACCAACCCCAATTAATCAAACTCATCCAAAAATCGATCGAAACCCACCCAAGATCACATCGACCCAATTACAGGACCACTTTACTCTGGATTTATGGTGTTCATGTGTGTTATAAACATCGTACCCAGCGTGTCACACGGCTCGTTCTTCCACGAGCAGATATCCAGTCCTGTGAGGAGAACAGCGTGATCGTGTCTCTTCCCGTTTTTCCCAATCAGCCCAGACTGCCACTGGCAGAAGCTGTTCAGAGACTGATCGGCATGGTGACTGATGGAGAGTCCCAGCTGCACCCATGGGGGGAGGAGAAGAATGGAGATTAAGAGATCATATGGATATTAGCAAACAACAAAAGAAAGATAGAGGAGCATAATTAAACCACAAAGAACGCTTAAACCCCTTTCATTTTCTTTTCTTTCCTGAGATATAACTAAATCTGGCAAAATAGTGACTCAGTATTTACCTGTGTGAGGTAAGTCATGAGTCACGCTCAGGAAACAGAGCACGGCTCAGGCTAAGTGAGCTCTGTATCTACACTTTAGGACATATATGTTGACAAATGTCATTTCTAGAGACACCAACTACTGGAACCAAATTCATTGTGTGTGAAAACGTACTCGGCAAATAAACCTGATTCTGATTCTGATATGTATAACATATAAGGGCGATGTTTAATGCAGTCGCATGAAAAGATGCAACAAGTCAGGGTTTCACATTGAACAGATACGACTTTACCGCTATATTTTGACGCATCTTGTGTCTCCTTCTCTCTACTGCCGAATCCCGGTAATTAGTGCGGATTTTAGTCAGTAACGTTTAACAATTGCCGCCCTGTCTGGGGTTTGTTTTTGGTCTCAGAGTCGACGATGACACACTATTAACGCATTACTGAAAAACACGTAGACTTTTGTTCGGCAGAAATCCTGGTAAACGGCAGGATTTTTATCTTTTTAGGGAAATGGATGTGGTTTTGCTCACCTTCCATTGCTCTAGTCTAGTCAATATCTGGTGATAATTTTGGAAATCACTAAACATTCAGGTAACTAATGGAACCAACTTCAATCAATTCAGATCACGTTTGTGTTGTCATGATGTATAAACTAACCGGATTGTGTTCTAGCAGCAGCAGACTGACCACCACCACGTTAATATCCGTCCCAATGGTTCCATCTTTGAAGAGACTGGAGACCTGATTAAAACACACACACACACACACACACACTATCAAGAACGTGACCGCATGGGAGGGGGTTTTGACGATGTAATAATAACTTACCATGTTCATGATGGTGAGGACGTAGGTGGTGACGTTTTCTCTGCCATGTTTCTCCACCATCTTCCTGTCTGCCACCACCAGAGTCTCTACATTCAGAGCGCCAACTTTGTTTGAGGTGATTGGGGACCGCTTGGTCCTGCCTGGAGACTCAAACTCATCGGGCAGGATGTAGAAATCCTCCACAGGAGGTTTAGGAGTGTCTAAGTGAGCAGGTGGATGTATTGGTATGATGGATGGACAAATGGAAAAAGTAATTGATGAAAGTTAAGAGGGAGAGATGGATTAAATAATGGTATGATGTATACATAGAAAGGAAAAGGATAGATGGATGGGTCGATCAATTAATGAATGGATAGATGGATGGATGAATGGATGGATAGACACATTTGTTAATCAATTAATGGATGGATGGGTCGATTAATTAATTGATATGAATTTATGGATTAATAGATAGTATTAATAGGATGGGAGGATGGATTGATGGATGGGTTGATCAATTAATGGATGGATGGATGGGATGATCAAAATTAATGGATGTATGGGTCGAATAATTAATGAATGGATCGATGCATGGATGGGTCAAATCAATGGATGGATGAATTATTGCATGGATGGACAAATGGATGTATGGGCCAATCATTTAATGCACGGATGGATGGATGAGTTGATCCATGGATGGATGGATGGGTTAATCAATTAATAGATGGATGGATGGGTTGATCAATGAATGGATGGATGGATGAAGCGGTTAATCAATAGATGTAGGGGTCAATCAATTAATGAATGGATAGATGGTTGGGGGGTTCAAAGCAATTAATGGATGGACAAGTCAATTCAATGGATGGATTGATAGACCAATTGATGCATGGATAGATGAAAGGGTGGATGGGTCCATCAATTAACGGATGGATGGATGGATGGATGGATGGATGGATGGGTCCATCAATTAACGGATGTAGGGGTCGATCATGGATGGATGGATGGGTTGACCAGTTAATGGAAGGATAGACAGTTGGACAAATGGAGTACATGACAGACACAGACAGACAGACAGACAGACAGATAGGTAGATCAAACAGATCAGACAAAAATAATTACGTAAAGTATAGGACATAATAATATACATGTATAGGCCATTTAATGTCCGCATTTTATTCTGTGAGACAGAATGTTCCCTGACATGGACGTTGATCGAACAATACCATAGAGGCATAGTTTTTTAGGCTACTGTAATGTAAATATAAAAGCTGTTTTCATAAGAAACCTGCATGCAAACAATACATAAATACTACAGAGATACCGTTGAAAACATGACTGATGGATTTGTTTGATGGAAGCCAAAAAGGAATTAACAAACAGTATTAGGAACAACACAGAATGGTATCAGAGAGATTACTTTATTAGTTAATAAAAATATATAATAATGTATATTACTAGAAGTAAAAATGGAGGATCAAGGAGCAGACCCAAATAAGCAGCTACACTTTAGAAACAAGCCCCAGAAACCTTCAGCCCACGACCTACCTATATTTGTAGGTAAAGGGGCTTGTTTGCTCTTTGATTTTTTTATTTATATTTAATTGAACGGATGCTGACTAAACGGTGCTTACCTTTATATAAATACAGCAATAATACAGATTTAAGACATGAGTAGGAAGGAAAAAGCGTCCTTACATACATTGCTTGCGGCGTCCACAGAAGTGCTGCTTCTGAAACCTCCCGTGCTGGTAATCCTGGTGATGACGATGGCTGTCCGTTCTGTTCCCGTAGACGCGGCGTTCTGCTGAGCGTTTGTAAATGACATGAGGTTGATGTCCAGCAGGGGTGCTATAATTGTGCTCCAAAGCCAAGTGCTCAGGCAGAGGGGTGACGAAGAACTCCTCCCCAGACATCCGGATGAGCCCTGACTGCACAGCACAGAGACACAAAACATTCAGATCAGACCTGACATCAGGTCATAGAGGTGTGAAAAAGAGATCAGAAGGAAATGATGGACATGGAGATCAAAGCATAATTCCTTGCATTCCTCACATAACTGTCTAACAAAACAAGAAAATGCACCAGTAGCTCAGTGAATCAAACATTCAGCAGCGGCAGCAGCTCAGGAACTTTGAGGCTTGGCCTGAATATCGAATTATCGAATACATTTATACCTGGTGTCATTAATTAACTCTACAGCTAGTAGCTACAGAATTTATAAACATGCTATTATCCTGTATAATGAAATCAAACCAAAACTACCCCATATTAATTATTGACACAAATTCAACTCATCCAAACTATGAAAAAACCAACCTGGCTCAATCAAACCCGCTAAACTCACACCTAAAATGACCAAAAACTCAACAAAACCCATAAAACCACATCCAAATTAAGTAAAACTAGACTAAACTCAAATAGACGCACCAATCTACACCACATCAGTCTCAACTCAACTCAACCCAAATCACTCAACCAAAATTAAGACAAACCAGGCTTCAACAAACCCACTAAAACACCCTTTAATGCTCAATTGTATGATCACTATAGAAATAAATCTGCTTTCACTAGACTTGAACTATGCCAAACCAGGTTAGACTCCACCAAAGTTTAACCAAACCCACCAAAGCACACATTAACAAAAGCCAAATTAGGCTAAATGTAAACAGACCCACTAGAACGGCCCACACCAGGCCAAACTCAACGTAACCTTGACCAAATCCATCCATAAACCAACAATTATATCCCAGTAGGTTTCCGAATTCAGCAGATCAGTTAAAGGTTCATTAAATCAACCAAACATTTCATAAAACTGTATAGTTATCAGTCTCAAGAAGTAACAGCTGAGCCCTGCTTTAGTGAAACTGCTGTGGTGTGAATATTAGAATCCTTATGAAGCCTCCTTAGGGGCTTTCTGAAGAAAATCACACCGTAGTGTTGACTGAGAAAATCCAATATGCAGGTTATTTGTCTTTTTTTGTCCCCAAGGGTGTGTGTGTGTGTGTGTGTGGGTGTGGACAACATGTTTGACAGCTAAGTGCTAAAGGATGTTGGTGTGCGTTTTAAATGATGTAGGAGGTAAATCTGAGATTGCTATGAGGTGACAATGGCGTTAGATCCATTTCTAAAAAGATCTGCTGCTCACATCCCACATTCAACGCCGTTATCACGCAAACCTAAACACATGTGCAGCGTGATGTCTTCACACAACCATGTTCTCAGTGACGTGATTTCACCACAGCTGAAAAATAAATACATCTTGCCTTACTGATGGCTCACACATTCCCCTGCTCATGTTAGCAAGAAATTGTTCTTCCTCAGTAATGAAAGCTGTCAGCACCAACGTTTATCAGTTCAGCAGCAGCTCACACCACGAAAAGATCTGGCTCGGGTGTGAGGTGCGTAAGAAAATGGTATTCATCCAACGGTTTCTTAACTCCTATGAAAATAACGTTCATTATAAGGCATAACTGAAGACGTTTACACTACAGTCATCATTATCGATTTGCAAAAAAATTGACTGAATGGATTAATTGGATTTCTTTGAATTTGCATTCTCTGTGAGCATTTAAGAAGCCATCAAATGCACTGCCCACCACTGGTCAAATGAGGTGACTAACGCCCAAGTCCTGGCATTGCCTTCTGGATGGGTCGGGCATCATTTACAGGCACTACTAGCTGTATCTGAGCGAGGTGAGGTTAGTTTGTGGTGAAGTTAGACCAGTGGTGCTCAAAGATTAGGGTGTACCCAGTAGAGGTGGCATGGAGCTTTGCAACCGTTTAGGGGGCACAGCAAGACAAATGAATAAGGAATATCACTTGTAATCATTTCACCAACTGATTTGTCTGCAAAATAGGTTTGAGAACCACTGGGTTAAACTGTGAGACAAGCATAAACAATACCTTAAAAAATAAATACAAGCAAAATATTTCAGTATCTGTGCCAAAAGTACTGTTTCCAGAAACACGTTTCCCTCTAATGGTCAGAACCCCCACAGATCAGGTACGGTGGTGGTGGATTATGTTCAGTCCAGCAGTGACACTGCGGTGTTTAAGAGCTCCAGCAGCACTGTCGTAACTCTCGTATCAGCACAACATACATTAACATAGTGCTGAGAACGATCCACCACCCAAAAACCTGATCTTTGCTGGTCCTGTGGGGGTCTTGTGGGGGTCCTGACTATCAGAGAACTGAGTAAAGGGGACGAACAAAGCGTGTGGAGAAACAGATGGGCTCCTGTCCTTAATTACAAAACTACAAAGTGCTTCTTATGATAAAATGGACAAAGGGTGTAGAAACACAAAGGTGTACAATTAGTAAAGAAGTACAAAGAGACTAGGACCTGAACAGGATAAGAGCCAGTGAAGGGTTTATTCACTCTAACGAGCTTGAGCAGCACTTTTACCCCCAAGTGCCGTCATGCTTTCTAAAACCTGAAACCTTTGCCCTTGAACCTCACATTCTGTCTGATTCTGGAATGCTGCTTAATCTCTCTGTTCCTAAATAAATCCTCGCTGAAGAGCAAGGCGTTCACACACCGATTAACCCCTAAAGTTCACTCACCTAAAGCTCCGACTGAAAGTAGAGAAAAAATAAATACGTTTTATAGAATGAAACGTTTTTTAAGCAGAACATTATTTTGCCACTTATAACTGTAACACTAGACACGAGCTGGGAATACACACCCGTCCGGGCATCCCTGGTTCAACTGATTTACGTTTAGACATATTTAAGTTTCCTCCAGACGTTGTTTAGTCTTTTCCTTTAGAAAAAGCAACACATCATTTGACAAGGGTTGCCTTTGCATAAAACAGTATTTACTATCATCTAAACCTTAGACTAAGATGGCCATTCACCAACTGGCATGTTTTGCCAAAATGGAAAGAAAGACATACATGTAGAGAACATGCCAAACTCAAATGGTGAGGATCAAATTTGGACAACCTAAAAACCAGCCACGCTTCTGAATCCCAGCTAAACATTCAGCCCCAGGGGGCTTCATTCAGCTAAAGGCGTTTCAGCCCGGCCCGCCCAAAGTAAACACGCCAGTTTGCAGGGCAGGTTGTAAAAACATTGGCATGCGATGGGAGAGTGTCACAGATGCGTGAGTCCCAAAGCCGAAATTCCCTCGTCCTCGTCGTCCTGCCCCTTCGCCCTCAGGCTATTTTCCGAGGCATGGAGTTCCTGAAGTTCCTTTCAAAAAGCTGCACCCCCATCAGGGTCGACTGGGTAGGAAAAGTCACCTTTTAGCGCATGACTGGGCAGCAAAAACTAAACGTTATTCGATCCACTGGTGATTTGGTCACTTATGGCGACACCGTGATGGCGACCTGCTGCAGCTCAGAATTAAACAAAAGAACAAGGCTGCAGTTAGCTTTGAGTTTTCACTGAACTTTACAGTCTGGTTACTCTAAAGCAGGGGTTCTCAACCCTTTCTATAACCATTTATAAAATGTAAGCCACGTTCTAACCCTGGAAGAGCCCCTCAGCTGGGTCAGACGTCACATACAGGCCCAGCAGAAGAGCATCCCTCCAGTGCTGCCCCAGTGGCTCATCCATTATGAACTGAGTATCAAAACTGGTACCTCTGACACTAAAATGGTGTCACTTTTTTGTGAAACTGGCATCTTTGGAACTGGAACTGGAGCTTTGAGTATTATACAGATAACTAGGACATTTCGTCCTAGAACCAAACCCATGTGTAATTAGTTGTGTCATTGGATATAGAACACTGTAAATTGGAACTACTATTTTTGGTCTCAGAACTGGTGCCTTTGGTGCAAAAAAATCTTTTGTTTTGAAACTGAAATATCCCACATACCCACCATTTGTACTTTTGGTACTTTGTGCTGAAACCTTTAATAAAAACTAGTACTTTTAGTACTGGAACTGAAACACTAGCACTGAAATGTAAACACTGTTGATTAAACTGAGCTGTTCAATACAGGCAAGCACAGTTTAATGAGCAAGGTTTTAAAATTATATTTCAAATTTGAAAAGATTCAAACATAACAGGAAATAAAATGCCTTTTAATCCAATGCTGCACCTCCTGATGTATGATGCCAGAATAAACAGTACTGTACAAACCTCTAATTACCATATTTTACTTTAAAATCACTTTAAAGTTGTTATTACAGAATTGATTGGTTGCACTTTATTGCACTCTACACAAACAGAGGCACTTTTAGAGCAGAGGCACGTTTGTTCTAGAGACTGTTCTAACTCGGTTGATGTGTTTAGAGACTTTTTGTGGATGTTTCTCGTGTTTTTGTAGATGGTTTTTCTCTACTTATTTGTACCAAGCTCTAAAAGTTGTTTGTATGCAGGTATACCTGTCCTATTGTAAGTAGTACTGCTTTGTCACTTGTATAATCTCTCTAACTTATTATTATTAAATTACCATCTAGGCCACCCAAGGAGGACAGGTCCATTTTTGAGTCTTGGTTCTTCCAAAGTTTCTTCCTTCTTTATTCAGGGAGTTTTTTCACTGTCCTTTCACAAAATGCAATGCAGTCGTCTAACCTGTATACCCGCACTAGAACCAAACCCTTTTGTACTTGAACTGGTACCTTTGATACTGGAACTGGAAACTGAATCTTTGAAGTACTGGAATAGTGGAAATGAACGCTTTTGATTTCGGAATGGAACTGGATCCTTTTCTATTGAACTAGAACTCTTTTGTACTGAAAGTGGAACTTTCCGTATTAAGACTGAAATTTCTCGTATTAAAACCAGTAGGTTTTGGAATTGGACCCTAAGCCTTTTATACTACAGGAAAAATTTGATGGCTTCATTCGCAGATGATTTATTGCACTTAAACTGTGATTTTACGTTTTTTCTCAATCTCAGTCATTCAATGTTATACAGATATCGGCTTAGGATGTGAAAGAACATTTGCAATAGATTTTGTTCAAATTCCTGGGAATTTAATGGCCTATTATTGCCATTTCAATTACTTCCCCACAGGTTTTGACACGACACACACACACACAAATACTCACATATACTGTACGTAATATAGGGTAGCTCAATGTACAAGCGGACGGTGGGAGAGACGGTGTATAATTTTCCGAATTTAAATAACAGGGTCATACTTGGCGTTTGATGATAAATACACGGAATCTCCCTATTATTAGTGAATTCTAATTACAGTGTGCTCCTGCCTGAACATTTAAGGCCCAGCCAGTACATCTGTAGCATCAACGTTCTGAAAACGCAGCGGCAGATGTACGGTCTAACGTAAAAAGTCTGAGTACAAAACACCATACATGCAAATCCCAGCCAATCACTTTCCATACCTGCTTAATCCAATTCAGGGTCGCAGGCTGCCAGGGCCAAACTTGAGTGGGAAGCAGGCCACAACAAGACACCCATCGCGGTAGGGCTGGGCCTGGGCTGCTACAGAGACAACAATTAACCTAACCAGAAAACTTGTGTCGCGCGTAAGCAAAGGCACTTATTATTATCTTATGCATATGATGTCATATTTTTAGGACGTACAGAAGGTAGTAAAAGATCTGTGACTAATGATCAAACTGAAAAAGAGTTTGTGGATCAAAAAATCCATTCATGTGGTCTCACACTGATGTGGCTCCTGTATTTTTCGTTGCAGGTATGGCTGGTGGAATCGACAGAGACCAGATAAGAGGGTCAGGATCTACTCGTTAACCCACGGCGACATCACAGAAGGCGGTTCCTCCCACGTGGCGCGATCAATCAGAGTCTGAGCGCGGAGACGCTGTGCAAACCCTAACCGCGCTTTTTCATGTGGTCCGTCTCTGACTACACAACATTACCCGCTCCGGCCAAGCGTGGCTCTGGCGTAAGTAGCTATAGGAAACAATTTATTACAGCCTTTGAATCTGGGAGAGGGAAAAACATAATTAGGTTGGTTTTATGTAAACTGGGGCTACTTTTAGGGCTCGCTAACGTGACATTATATCCTAAATTAGTGAGCGCTTACATGCTGTTAAGGGCCGAGAGAGAGCGGCGAGAAACCAGAAGCTGCTTATTATCGAGCTTTTAAACACATCTGGATGGCAGTACAGCACGGCGTCCGACCGCACCGGCGCTTGGTGTGGGAGAAGAGCATCGTGGGTCATCAGGGGCGCCTTTTGTGGGACTGTAATGCCGATCAAACGCTTGTTCAAAATGACGTCACTGAAACAGATTGGAAGAGCGACGAAAAGTCTCAAGATTTAACAAGGTCTTGGAAGTGTTCCTCACAGATTTTGGCTCATATTGACAGGTTTGCAGGCTGCATATCCATGATTTGAGTCTCCAGCTCCACCACATCCTAAAGATGCTCTATTGGTAAGCTCTGGTGACTGTTTTGAGATGATTTAAGTAGATTTTGTTTTAATAGAGCATTATCCTGCTGGAAGTAGAAATCAGAAGATGGTACACTGTGATCATAAAGGGGTGCACATGATCAGAAACAATACTCAGCTACGCTGTGGGGTTTAAACCATGCTCAGTTGATATTAAGGTGCACAAAGTGTGCCAATAAAATACCCCCACACTATTACACCACCACCAGCATGAACCATTCATCCAATGATTTTTATTTGATCAGGCCAAATTATGACCTGGCCATCCAGCAGCTATCAAGGCTCATCAGACCAGGCGACGTCCCTCTTTTGAATTGTAGTCTCAGTTGCTATTCTTATATGACAGGAGTGACAGTCAGTGTGGTGATCTGCTGTTACAGCCCACCTGCCTGAAGGTTGGACGAGCTGTTTGCTCTGAGACGTTCTTCTGAATACCGAGTGGTTATCTGAGTTCCTGTTACCTTTCTATCAGCCTAAACCAGTCTGGCATCAACAAGGGATTTTCAAACAGAGAACCTCACTGGATATTTTCGTTTTTACACCATTCTCTGTAAATGTAAATTCAATGTTGCATACTCACAGAGGAGGCAATGAGATCACTCCATGATCTCCAAATATGTTTGAGAGAGGAATTGAATACCCTGCTCTACGGCAAAGTAAGATTTTACCAGTTTTACCAAAAAAAAAAAACAGAAAATCAATACGTGGCATTCAGCGCCAATACTACAAATTAAACAATGGACAGGAAACAACCTTCAGGAAAGAAACTAAATCCTTAACAAACACAACCCCAGTCTACAGAAGCTCACGATCCTGCTCCGTCTCGGAGGATCACGTGTCACGCAAGCACATCATTTTCTCAGACACTTGAGCGGCGCTCATTACTCACCGAGGGACAGAGCATAATGACCGAGACAGGAAGCGATTTGGGAAAGCCAGAAAAAAAGCCTCCTCTCACTCTCCAGCAGCCACTACATCACTGTCACCCCACAATCCACCAGGGGACGGCCCCACTGAATTAGAGCGCTGCAAGGGCCTGTGAGTTATGAGGGCGTTGTTTGGGAGTACAAAAGAACCCATCATCTATGTGCCTTGCTTTCAATTTGTCTCGCAAAAATGAGGAGTTTCACCTGCAAGCCTCTCGAAGATACGACTCGCTCCAGGAACAGTCGGAGGATTAACATATTATACTGTACCTTCTTACAGCACCAATAATCAAGTGACAAGTTCAATTTTCCAAGGAAGAAAGGTGGCACAACAACAGGAAAAAAACGTAAAGTTGGCACATCTCTGTACATTTTAACGATTGGGCATCGGCATAACCTTGGGTACCTATAAACTATTGTTTTTGTAAGATCTCAAAGCATAAACTTGTTAAACAAAATGTATTTGTTGCCTTTCTTCCTCCCGCTACACTTAAACTGGGTATTACTGGGTCAAACTGAGACTCAAACCTGGGTGATTGCTAGGCGCTGGACATCGAAAACCCGAATTCCCAGAGAAATCCAAGAAATGGATAATTTCCACTTATCAGTTCCTACTAATGCTCCTTTAAAATGTTCGTTAAGAAAACCTGTTAATGGATCAGGATGTCTTTCAACATTTATACGACCAAAGCCGAGAGGTCAAGAGAGTTCCCGGCTCTCCACGACCCTAAACTGGATTGAGTGGGACAAGAAAGCAAGACGAATGTGTCATTACCCCAGGATTACAGGTAACGTGGTGTAGCAAGTAGTGCTAATGCAGCACAGCTCCAGAACCTGGGTTTGATCCTCCACTCTAGTTACTGTCAGTGTGAAGTCTGGTTGCTTTCTGATAGGTGTCATTATAGTTTGCCCCTAAATCTGTGTGATGTGCTAAGATGCACCCAGAAAGTTCCAACGCGAGCCCCTGAAGGCCCATAAGTTACTTCACATACACACACCAGGCTTTAGTCCAGCTCCCCTCCTGCCCTCACAGTGGGGGGCAGCATCACATAACTGCCCTTAAATGCAATCCCACATGTTAACAGGACAGAACGAGGCACTGGACAAACACAGCTGAAGTGGCACGGAGACACCGCGCACACACACCTCTGTCCACACCTCATACGTTCACACACCGACTAACAGCAGGGGTGAGAGACGGGTCAGGGGTAAACATAAAAGATCAGTCACAGACAAGGAGTTTGCATATTCGCTTCAAACGCTCAGGAAGACGAGGTCTGGCTACCCCATCTTGTTGAAAGACAGAATATTTTCTACAGAAGATCCACTACTGTCCTGAGAGCAGACAGAAATGGATGTTACCAGGATAGGAAAATAAGCAGAGGGTCAAGATACACAACTGCACAAGAGCAGCCATAGATCAGTGTGTAGTCTGAATAACAGTGTGATCCTTCAAACAGTATATAGTGTCTCAATAATACGATCAGCTATCAATATTTAATGATATTAACAATTAATTAAATACTCTTGACCTAATAGTTCCCTGACAATATGTGTACTATAAATATGCTTATTAAAACTGGGATCTTTTTTTCTAATGAGATTGCAGGTCAGAGTGATTTTACAGGACATGAAGAAAACACAAAGATAAACTATTAAAGATTTAGTATTATTTATTATACAAACCGGATTACAAAAAAGTTGGGACACTAAACAAATTGTGAATAAAAACTGAATGCAATGATGTGGAGGTGCCAACATCTAATATTT
>JAVSBV010111208.1:0-21619 GCA_033117975.1 Parotocinclus spilosoma
TCCATTCAGAAAACGGGAGCTGGCTAACAAGCTTGCTGTACGGTGGCCCAGTGGATACGTAATGCGATGTGCAGTAAAAAAAATAACTTTAATTAAACGCATTTTAAAATCGATTTTGGGGCATTTTGAATCGATTCCGAATTGCCAGGACTAGGAATCGCCATCCTTTGAAGAATCGATTTTTTTTCAGCACCCCTAGTAAATGGGAAGGAAAACTCTTAATGTAATGATGACCAGCTTCCCATTAGATCAGGCGTAGGGATCAGTTATGACCAGCAGTATGAACGAGAAGGTTATTGTTGTTAAAGTTTGTACTAGGAACAGGCAGTTGGAATGGAAATGCTAATTCTGAACAGGTACCCAGTTCTTGGAATTGTGCTTTGATGCTCAGGTTTTAACTCGTTTAAATCATTTGAATAGTATCGCGTCTTAATAAGTACGTTGGGCAAATTTTTGTATCTGGAGGACTTGCTGTATTGCAATCGATTCTGTTTCATTGGAGGGACGGATTCTGTACATTTTAAACATTGGATATCAGTACAGGTACACATTACTATGTTATGAGATATGAGTTATGAGGTATCCGAAATGGTCGTTGGCCAAACATTACCGTAGTTAGGTAGTCTGTTGTTGCTACTGTACTATAAAGTAAAGCTGCATATTATTCTAAAACCTGCTGGCAAAAGATACATCAGTCCCTCAGAAACACTGCTGTGGAAAACGAGTGGAACGCTATTAAAAGATGGAATGTAAACATGAATAAACAGATCTCAATGGCTGCACACAACCAAGAAAGAATGAGTCCACTTGAGGAAACAACAACTTCCAGAACAAATAGGCCAAACAACAGACCGGCCATCTGGTGGCCTTGGGCCTATTAATTTTACCGCTCGAGTCCCACGGTGTGTTAGTCGATTAGGTCTCGAAGGCTGAACAGTTTGTGAAACTGCATTTAATTAATTATTTATTTATTTTTTTTAAGCAGTGTTGGATCTACCGCTGTGCCAAGACACCATGGACGCAGATGACAAATCTCCCGTCCCGTTCGCTCTGTATCCCGATCCACGTCTTTGGAGCCCCAAAACACGGCGTCTGGAGGTGAACATCATCCCTCGACCGCGCCCGTCGCCTGTTCGACACCGGATCGACCCGTGGAGCTTCATCTCGGCCGGCGGGACGGAGAAACGCACTAGAGTCGGAGGCTCAACGAGCAGTCCGACGAGTCCACGATTGGGCTACCGGCCCTCCCCGACAAACCCTTTCACAAACTGCGACCCGTTTCCGTCCCCCGACCACGACCCTTTCAGCCTGAAAGCCGACCCGTCGGTAAACTCGGACACGCCGTCTCCGTTCGATCCCTTCTGCGCTCCTTTTCCTACCTCTCGCTCTGCACCTTGCTCGACCAACGGGAGTCCCAACCTGTCTCTCAGGGTCGCCCCTCTAAACCCCGCAGACTTTATCGACCTAGGCTGGACAGGGGTCAGCAAACCTTTAGGTGTATCCAAAGAGAAAGTTTATCCAAGGAGGACTTTGGGTCTGAGTCCCTTCAAGTCATCGACGCAGCAAAGAGACGACCGATTCTGAGGGTATCCGAGGGGTTTCTAAAAGCAGTAAGCACTAAAACCACCGGTCATGAGGGGTGCTTTCGGAAGGGGGATAAAGGCACGACGGCTTTGCGGGAAAATGGAAAGCGTTGCCCCGGCGTCCAAAAAAAGCAGATCCTCGTCTAATTCTCACCTTTAAAAAGGACAGACAATGCATGTCCCTTACCTAGTTTAACCAAGCTGCAAAAAGAGAGCAGTTGTTAACCTTAAAAAAATAGAGATGAATCATCGAGCCCTCTCACAAAGCGGGAAGACAATATATGCTATGCCACGTTAGCATCATTCGACAATCCAGCACTAACTTTCCCAATATGAGTTTAATTTAATTTAATCTTTTCAGATCGGTCAGACCGTCTTATTCGGCACGGTTAAGGTTTTGAAAGGAAGGCGAGGCTAACCTGCATGTCCTGTTTTTAGCCAAAGAAAAGAAACATTATAAATGAATTTAGCAAAAAAAAAAAAAGTAATAGCTGCTAATATCAGTATCAGTTATTATGTGTTGGGGTTAAGTAACTGGAACCGATACAGTGGAAAAAGAAGCGCCTGGTAATAAATTCCAAGTTTCCAAATCTTAAATCCATATTAAAATCTTTCAAACTAAACTCATTTCAAATATGATTTAAAACCCTTTTTTGTTTGTTTCCTACTTTCCAAAATGCTCTAAATCAATTTGAAACACGATGAACACAGGGCATGAAACGGGACACCGGTCCCGCACAAGACCGGTAGGGGTCGCTCTCAGACATGGTCGAACCACTGGAATTGAAACCTGGGTCGATTTTAGGATTCCACCACAGCAATCAGGCTTTGATATGAACACGGTGGCCCGAATCTTCTTTAAACTACTGATAAGAGTGCATAGCGAGGCGTAGGACGCCCCCTCTACCTCCCTCGTGATTAATAACTGATGAGCCAGCTTCATTCACCGTAAAGACTTGAATATTTTGAAGGAATACTTCAGCTTAAAATTTTAACCTACTATCTCTAAACAGTGCCTGGAGAGTTTCATCACCCAGTGCAGTAATGTTATCATGTACTGAGCAAATCTAACCCCAATAATAACAACAAATACAACTACAGGATTTGTAACGATTGTTCTAATTGGTCATGTTGTTTGGGAGATTTTAAACATAAGAATACTAACAATAATCTTATTATAATAGGAATAATTATTATTGTTATAGTAACAACATCAAGAACTGTTATTATTATTATTATTATTATCATTATTTTTTACCATTATTATTATTAATAATAATAATAATAATAATAATAATAATAATAATAATAATAATAACCATTGTATTGTTATTGTAGCAGTAACAATAAAACTAGGTACAGTTTTAGGTACAGTACTTGCTTATAATAATTATAAGAATAATAATTTCTTAGAAATATAGTGAAAATCACTAAACAAATGTAATTGTGTTTTATTAATGATAATAATAATCATATTTATACATATAGAAAATCACTAAACAAATAATTGTGTTTTAATAATAATAATAATAATAATAATAAGTCATTATTATTATTGGTGCTATTATAATCATAATTATGTACAGTACTTGCTTATAATAATAATAATTATTATTATTATTATTATTATTGGTGTTATATTATAATCATAATTTTAGGTACAGTACTTGATTATTATAATAATAATAATAATAATAATGTTTATACATATATAGAAAATCACAAAACAAATATAATTGTCTGTGTTCTAATAATAATAACAACAATAATAACTATTATTATTATTATTATTAGGATTATTATTATTATTATTATTATTGTTCTAACTTTTGGCCATGACCTTATGGTTGGAGATCAGGTTTAAAAAGCTGGTGTATTCCTTTAAACATAGACATCAAGAGTTTAGGCTAAGGATTAATGTTAGGAACGATCCCACTGGGATTGTCCTGCCGTCTTTCCTGGTAGAATCTACCCTCAACTTTTACGTGTTAAGCGCAATCAGCTGGAAGAGTCGAATCTCAGTACTGTCCTGAACGCCATACTGAGATGATAAAGGTTCTGTTTATTAAGGCCTTCGACACACTGGATTAGAGCTATTTTAAAGGGCCAGAGACAGAATCCTCCTCAGGATGTTTAGTATTTAATCGTTATGTTCACTGGAGGGTGTGCTATGGGTGCTGCAAAGGGACAAATCTAAGCCAGCGATATTTTTTGGTCGTCTGTGCCTTGCTTTAGTTCTCTTTACATTTCTATTGTTCTCTATCTGTTCATATTTTTGAGAAACAAAGACGAAACTTGATTCGGCTCAATCTGGCGCCTGTGTTATTGAGAGAGAAACTCGTCTGGACTTTGCAGAATATACAGTCATGTACATTGTGTGTGTCATTGCTCTTTGGGTTAATTCTTTAATTTCAGTCCTTGTTGTCTTTCCTTACTTTTGTCGTGTCGGATTTGAACGGGGATTTTCTTTGTGTGCGTCGCGCTTATGTCGATTGCGAAACGACGTCCTGGGCTGGGCCTAATCAATCTCTAAGTGTGTTTGCGCTTGAACTCCAATTGTTACCTGTTGTCGTTTTTGTTGCGATGTAACCTGTGGAACTTTGCGAAAATGGAAAGCTCAAATAAGACCAAATAAAGTTTAACACAAGTGTCAATGTGCTTTCATTATTTCTGTTTACATTTACAGTATTTAGCAGACGCCCTTATCCAGATCGACTTACAAAAGTGATTAAGACATCAGTAACATAAATCTATTCCTAATAATCAGGAATCTAAACAAGAATACACTTCTGAAGCTCTAAAGGTTGTTTTTTTTTTTTTAAGAGCGAAAAAGAGAGCGAGCGAGAAAGACAAGGGTGTGGTGGGGGGTTAGTTGAGGTACCGAAAGTACGGAATAAATGGGTCTTCAGACGGCGTTTGAAGATAGGCAGAGACTCGGCTGTTCCAACATTGAGGGGAAGTTTATTCCACCACTTAGGAGCCAAAACAGAGAAGAGTCTAGATGAATGCCTTCCTTGTCCCCTGAGAGACTGGGAATCAGTCGTGTGTGTGAACTTGGGAACATTAAACACAAGTCTTGCAGCTGAATTCTGGATTAGCTGTAAGGATCGGATAGCAGTCAGAGGAAGCCCTGCTTAGAGAGATTTACAGTAGTCCAGCTTCGAGATGTCAAGAGACTGAACCAGAATCTGTGTTGCCCCTGTGGAAAGAAATGGACGAATCCTTCTCATGTTGTAAAGAAGGAAGCGACACGACCGAGAGACATTAGCAATGTGGGAAGAAAAGGAAAGTTGGTTGTCCATCGTCACTCCCAGGTTGTGAACCACGACAGAGGTGGAGATCCTAGCCTTGTCAACTGAGATTATAATCTCATTCAGCTAAAGCAGGCTTTCTGCCAATTCCTGGGATCAGTTGCAGCTCAGCTGGTGCTCAGATGTTTTTCGCATCTCTCCTCTGAATATGGAAAAGGCTCTATCTGGTGTTTCAGATTACATCAGAAATTAAACCTGTATAGATGTTTTTAAACCCAGATTAAAACCTACATTAACCTGACATGTTTAAGTTATTTGATGTTGTTTTTTATTTCATTAAACCTAACTCTTGCTATGATATAGCATAGCATATATTGCTGCATTGTTGTTGTTAACAGCAATTTTATTTGGTAGTGATTAAGTATTTCATCAGTTACGTATGTTATATCAGTGTATTTTAGTACAGCAAATTGTAAAGTAACATTTTAAATCTCAAAAAGTTAATTATGAATGGATGAAAGAATTTATGAATACATCAAATAATGAATTCACTTCGGTATTCATTTCCAAATGAAATTTCGGGGAGCAGGGATCCATCCAACAGTACAGGGCAAGAGTCAATGAACCCTAGACAAAGCACCAGTCCACTAAAGCCAATGGCCATTGTTTTAGTTGGTTCCATACTTCCTGCAAGCATGTCTTTGGGTCATCGTTGTCACATTTTATGTTTTAAAATTTCCCCAAATTCTCTATTGGGGACAGGTCATGGCGGCAGGCATGCCTTTGTAAAGTGCGCAGCATGGGATTTTGCATTATCTTGTTAAAAATTGCATATACATCCCTGGAAAAGATGCTATCTTGAAGGCATGTTGCTATAAGATCTCAGTTTTATTTTCTACATTAATGCCTCCATCACAGAAGAAGTACCATGCATCTCCATGCCATGACAGACCCTGGCAAACATGAGTCTTCTTTTTCGCATAATAAAGTTTTAAGTGGCATGGTCAAAGTATTCCCTTGCCCAGTTATTGTTAAATGGCAGTTCTTGATGCAGTGCAATTTAATAGATCTAAGATCACAGTATTTTGCTTAAGCTTGTCCCCTAGGCCTTTAGGCACTGAAATTCATCCCAAATCCTTGAATCATTTAATTATATTATTGACTGTAGAGGGTCTTTTAGGTACATTGTTTTTGGACATTTCAGTCATTTTCTAATATATTGTTGACAAACTGTAGGTCCTCTGGCCATCTTTGCTCATCAAAGACTCTTTCTTGGATGCTGCTTTTGTACCAAATTATAATTAACATCACCTGTTGACATCACTTGCAGGTTTATTAACACATGAAATTAAGTTGACCAGATGAAATATTAACTGTCTCAGGTTTAATCTGTCTGCAATGAAATTAAGGTCAAAGTAAATTTAAGAAACACTGTCTTTTTATATGCATTATTCATACTGTCCCAGCTTTTTCTGATTTGTTTATCATCTTGTCACTGTTGTAGTGGATCAGCGGCTCTTGCATACCTGCCAATATTTCATTTTACAAAAGATGATGTGTATAGATGTGTTTAGTATAAATAGTATAAAACTATGTATTATTTAAAAGTAAAAATATATAGTCCTCATTCTATTTATAATTGTGCAAGCCACACACAGCCAGTAGAAGTTTCCTACTATGAATAAACTGTATGCTCAGATAAACTGTGTTAACAGTGCCAGTTAAATAAATATTAAAATTGTGCAAAGAGACAGTTCCAAATAGTAATATGCAACATATTGCTGTACATATGAGTGCAGTGTGTGAGTACCAGTGTGCAATATGTTTGCAGTTGCAAGACCACTGTGGACGAGAGAATAGGGGTGGGTTCTGCAAAATGCACTTAATGCTAAGTACTTTGGAATCTCATACTTAAGAACATTCTCAAAGGGTTTTGAGTTTTTTCTAAAACCCTTTATATCCCATGTAGTACTTAAGCATGCTCATAAATTAAAGAGCAACCAGACCCAGTACTTATAACCCATATAACTCATAACCCCAGTACTTCTTAACTTGACTTATTGTTTTTTCTCAGTTGTTTTGGCGCATTTTTCACATCACTATGAACATTTGCCCAACAATAAATGCATTAGTACAAACTGCATATGCATATTACTTGGTCAGTATTGATAGTTTATTCCTCAAGAGCAAGTGTTTATGTCAATGAAAGTGTCAGTGTTATCAAAAAAAAAGTTCTGCCACTATTGTTTATGAACACGACAGTCGAATGGCTTTGCTGTATTTTTCAGTATGACAGTTTACTCCACAAGTTCCATGTGCACTGTGAGTGTTTTCCAATATAAAAAAGGTCAATTTATACTGACAATACATGGGCATACTGAAAATGCTCAATACAGCACTATACACTATTAAAATACCCATTTGAAATCTACAGTTAACTGTACAATACACTCACAGTACAGTACCTGTCACCCTATTAAAAAAGTCTTCCTTTTGTTGTGGAGTAAAAAGGAGGCCCCTCTTCCACCTCTGTGAGGTTGTTGTGCAATCCTATGTGATGCAGAGTACAACTACAGTAATGCACAGTGCTTCCAACTTGCAAAATGTAGCAGTACAGTACCATACTGTGAATATACCAACAATACAATACATACAGTGAATCTGTGCAGCAATAAAGATGTAAGTATTAATGTAAAATATAAAACGTTCTTGTCGTACTGTTAGCTTCATGTACTGTATGAGAGTGACAGCAGTGCAGTGCAGATTGTGTAGTGCTGAATTACCGTCCAATATACACATCTGTTCTCATGTGTAAATAATTGAATTTACAGTGGTTCTCCCAACATTTGGCTGCACCCTTTGACAAGCCTCAGTGCTTGTGAGGCCATGATTGACTACATGGTCCACAACTATAGCCATAATTTAATCGGGAATCTCTCTATGTACTTGGCCTCCTTCTTCTCCCCTTCCACGTTCTCTACCCTCCACGCATGCTCACCCCTCTTCCACGATGCTGACTTTCCATTTATGTGTCCCAGTTTTATTGAAATGGTACAATCTATGTCTTGTTGGGTTCATATATGCTATCCAATTGAGAGTTCATTTTATTCAGCTCTGATTGACTGGAGAAATGGCTTATCATTTGTTAGAAGTGATGTTTCAAACACTTCTCATCAGTAAAAGCTGACCTTCAGCTGAGAGAAATTATTCCGTTTAGGATACATTATTAGTCAACAAAAATATATATGAGATTTGCTTGACTGATTTTGATAACTAGTTCAACATTTTTGCATGTTATGATGCAAGCAATTAAGTTGGTTTTCAAATTGCAATTAAATGAGCTTCACAATATTTATAAGCATTTATAAATATAGTTAATTTTGACTGACTTATGCTTATTTGTTATTAGTTTTTTTTAATATATATATATATATATAATAACTGTTTCCAAATGACAATTTTGTAAAATAATGACAAAATGAGGTACATCGGTGGTTCGGAATTCGATTGGAGGTGCTTTTTCAAAGGTGGAGTCAACAAAGGTACTTAAAAACCCGTTCTTATTTCTGGATACTGCTTTTGGGAAACACTTTGCGCTGTTAAAGTTACGTCGTTCTTAATGTCGTTCGTGAATCGTTAGGAGTAATCATTATCGGGAAACGTAACGCTATCTGATTGAGTTCAGTCTTCTGACCAGCAGCGCTCACATCGATTCCACGAGCTCTGGGTACGGACATGTGATATGAACTATGTCGCAACTATTTGCTTTGCGTTTTCATGTGTGCCTTTGGCTATTTTTAAGTTCTACCAGTTTTTTTTTTTTTTACATTTTTAATAAATAAAAAGAGTGATTGTGGACTATTTGCTTTTCTCACAATATACCATATCTTATATATATTCATGCACAGCTTTGTGCCTGTTCATTAACACCTGAGTATGTGTGTGGCATCCAATCACATGCCAACGTGTGGGCACCAGTGGTCAAGTCATTACTTTTCTTACTTTTTTAGGATCTACCGTCCTAAACCCGACCTAATTCCTTAACTTGATTCCCAAGTTAGTCTGTACTTTTCATTACTATTACTATTACCAGTGTGTTTCAGTAAACCCATAAAAGCATTTAACTATGCAGAACTGTTTCATATTGAGGTTATGCATTCTGTATATTTGTATGCATGCATTTTTAACTTTATTATACTGTTCAAAATGATTAGGTCACCATTCGATTATATGTATTTTTTAGCAATAGTATAATGATCATATGTAATTACAAATTCTCTCTTTTTATTACAATACAACCATAAAATAAAGGCAATCTATATTCAGTAATAAAAACAGAACGAATTATGTAGTGCAACATATTCTTACACTTCATCAAGTCGACCCGATACAGTCACTTTATAAGGAATGGTCTTTTTGGAAGAGTATCAGCCAAGAAACGACTTTTTTGGAAGGAGGTCAGGGTGAAAAGGTTAATATATGCTCACAGAGACTGGAATGAAGATCATAGAGTATTATCGAGTGACAAATTCGAGTTTAGACGAATCAGTTAGGCGAAAATATTCAGGTCATATTCTGGTCAGTAATACCACAAAACTGCTATTGCCTGTATAATTCCATCAACGCGGCCCAAGTGTGTCAAACACGTTGGTTAACGACGGCATGTCAGTCAGTAATCCTCTTCCATTTGATGTTTTATGTTTCCAATGTTCGGACCTGACAGGTCATTCTGAAAAGTTCAGGATTAAATCTGGAGTAAACTGGTGCTCACTCACTGGCTCTCAATATGGCAAATGGACTTCATGTTTACACGCGTGTCCATCAGTGGAGCTCCGTGTGGCCTTGCAGGTATCCATCGTGCTTATGAAACATCTTCAGACCCTCTCTGTAAGTGCTCTGTATTTGCAGATCGCTCGCAAAGATTGTAATATCAACGGTTTTGTGTTTCTTGGGGAAAGCCCTAAGCACTGATGAGTTAAAAAGGTGAGTGTGGCGTGCGTTTCGTCTGAAGTCAGCAGAGAGAGGGTTAGAAGGTTCCTCGCCTTTCATATATTTGGATTCTCCTTTAAAGGTCCAACTACATACGAGCGTCCGATGTATTCATAAATAACTAACTTTTTAAAAACCAAATGTAATGTGACGTCACAACTGTGTGGACTAGGTGTACCTCCTCCCCCAACATTCACGCGTGTGTCTTGGCATCTTTCTCATTTCACGCTACCTGATTCACAGTGGCTTAAACACCTGAAGAACTGTCGAACATGAGGCCAAAAATTTGCACAGCTAATTGTATTTGCTTTAATGTTTATTTTACAATAAATACTCAATTACATACGTTCTAGTGAATTAAATTGTTTTTTAGTAGCCTATACCATTTTAAACATTCAAGACCAACTGAAAGTGCTCATTATTTTTACAGTGTGGCGATACTACTACTACTACTACTACTACTACTACTACTACTACTAATAATAATAATAATAATAATAATAATAATAATAATAATCATCATCATAATCATCATCATTATAGCTATATATTCTTTTAGAAATATTTTGCCTGAGGAATATTCAGTGGATTCACTGGAAGCACTTTCAACAACGGACTTTTATATGAGAAGTAAGTTAGATGCGAATGTCAAGAATTTAAACAGCTTCTTCAGTGCACAACAAAACAAACGGGCTTGGCTGGTGTTTTACTTTCATTAGCTTGTATTTGTTTTGACAGATCTAACAGCTATGATATAACATGCGCTACTTACACAGTGCGTAAAGTTCCGTTTATTGTTGAACGCTGGGACATTTTTAGACAAAACAAAACAAAGTCCTATATTATAAGCAGCACGACACCCACAACCAATAAACATCGCAGGTCAGTATTGAACACAATAAATATTGGCAATAAAATCTCTCGAGTTTTAGTTCTCATTGATGTTGTTATTGTTTTCATACGGTACGCTGCCGTCGGTGCGCATTCGCATATCTCAGTACGAAACCTAATAGTTTCATTTAGTTTTTTACATTAAGCAAAATCCTTTTTGTCAATGTGTGATTTAGAAAATATACTATTTTTTACATAATGATGTAACGGATTTTGTTTAATAATTTTTTTTTTTTTAAATAAATTAGGCCTGATGCTGTTCTTATGCTCATAATAGTTGTATAGTAAATAGTAAATAGTAAATAATAATAATAATAATAATCATCATCATCATCATCATCATTGTCGTCGTCGTCATCATCATCATCAACATCACAGTAAATCTACGCTCGTTTGTTTGGAGCCTCATTTCTTATCAAAAACCCAAAATCTTCTGTCCTCATTTAATAATATTGTTAATCTTGGAAAATTTTAGATTGTTTGCCTTTTTTGGCGTAACGGATCTTAGATAACCGACAATTCATTATAAGCCATGTTTAAGTTTTCATTCTACCGTAAGCAAGTAGAAGTAATCTTTTCGTGGCAATATTTAAATACAGAATATCTAACGAATTGTAACGAATATTAAATTATAGACTGTGCAGCTGAAAAGTGATATGACTGTACTGTATTCTTCAGAACATGTCAAGACCATATTTCAGTGGAATTGACTCGTGTATTTGAATCCAATTCTGATGCAAACAAGAAAAAAAAAGTTACATTTTAAATAAAGCGACGTGACGCTTTATACGGTATAATAGTCAACTTTATTTACATAAGGCTATTTTCCTTGTCAGAAGTCATTACCAAGCTGGTGGTCGCTCCGTATTTTAACCTCTTGCTGAATATGTTTAATGTTGTCGACAATAGTAAGTTGGACAGGCAGGAACTCCCCGTGGTTAAATTCTTGCAGGATTGAATCAGATCGCTTAATTCTTTCTCCTCTCCTTCTAGTTTCACGGCTCTTTTGTTTCTGATCTTTTAAATCCCACCCACTTGAAAATGGAGAAGAGTGAGGGGGGAAACCGTCGCGTTCTCTCCTGTAAACCGTTGTGCCGTTGATAGCAGCCTATACGTGCGCACGGAACGGCGGGATGGAGACGGAAAGTTGTTTGTCTTTCGCTTCTCCTTCGAGCAGGACGAGCCCGGAGCAGTCCCCGGGACTGGAACACGGCTCAGGCTCTTTCTTCCAGTGCGAAGATCTCCAGAAATCTCCACACTCTCATCAGGTCACGCAGCGTCACCAAGTGCCGACGGACTTTTACAGTGCGCGCTACACGGCCAACGGTGCGCACACGGACTTTCCACACGGCCTGAACGCATCCCCGACCGCCAAACACGACAAGTACCTGGAAACTAGCACTTCGGACCAAAAGACTTTATCATCAAGCTCTAAGAGCTCTTTCTACGAGACCACGTCCACCGGTAAGTAAATATAACTGCAAAATCAATATAGAACCGCCATTCATATGTCATAAACATTAGTTATAGTCGTTATAGCAGGCCTATATAATAAGTAGGCCATTAAGTAAAACGAAAATGCACACAAAAGTGCTGTGGACGACTTTATGTGTAGACCCCAAAAAGATCGATATCAGATCATTTATTTATTTATATGTTTATCACTATCTAATTATCTTATTAGACACCTATATCGTTATTTAAACCACCAAAGTGTTGCCATCTTAACAACGGCACACATTTGTTTATAAATCTATGCAATAAGTCCTGCTGTTTTGTTTAAATATTATATTAATAGCCTCTACTGATCTTTCACACAATACTCCTGGAGAGTTCTACTAATTTGTACAGCTATACTGACAATTAAATGTTTGTTGTGTGCTGATTTTGCCTTAGATTTTGGATGATATCTCACTGGGAAAAAAGGAGAGAAAAAGAGGACTGAAAGTATTGCCCGTTATACTATTTACGTTTATATATAAACCTTCGCTCTATATTGGCTCAGTACCACCGCGATAAAAAGTCGCTAGGTCTAGATTATTTTATGTCAACAACTGTTCGCCTTGTGTACCCTACAATATATAGGCATATAATAGGTACAATAATGATTTATGACGTAATTTTAAGATACATTCTCCCGTTTTACGTTATGGACACGTGCACTATATATGACAAATGCTTAAGCAAGCGCTTTAATATTTGTTGTTGTCTCTCAGTAGTTTGACAGCCGTTAAATCACAATGGCTTTAGACCATTAATGTATGAAATATAAAATCTCATGGAGGTAAATTGACCTACTCCCTCATGATGATGTTTGTACGCATTAACTGAAACCGTTTTACTAGTAATGTAAAGTTCTATCCCTGTAGAATGGTCCATGATGTTTAAGAAACATTTGCATGAATGCATGAAAACCATACATCACTTAGGTAGCAAGTTTTACTAGATTATTATTATTATAAGGCTATTATTATCATTGGTTGTGATGCTGACAACGACTACGATGACAATCTAATTTTCGAACAGATTTAGTCATAAATCAAACAATATTATGTTCAATAAAAGATGCTCCCAATAATACTTCTAAAGACGCTTCCCAGCTGTTTGTCCATTTCATCATCTACTTCATAAAACATAAAAACATTCCATGTATTACATGGGTTAATGCTCGGGTAATTCAGGGTTTACAGGGCTGTTGATAATCATTCTAGTGAAAAAAAGATTAATTTGATGAGCTATGTTGACCCAATCCACTAAAAGAAGAGAATTTTACTTTTGAATGGTCAGATAGCAGCAACTACTGCAAATAATAACAATAATGCAATTAAAATTCTAATTTTGTGTATTCACTTAATCACATATAGAAAAATACAAAATGGTTAGTCACAAGATAATGTTTATGTAATTTATCTGTAACTAGCTAATTAAATACTGTAATTAAACTTATTTTTGCCATATTGTCTGCTTTACTGAATAAATGACGTCAAAAAATGTGTAATGAATAAATTGCTAGTATACTTAGCTATTATACTGCTCAACTTTATGCAGTTAAGTGGATTAGTACATTGTATTTTAATACGTCTGTAAGAAAAAAACCTGTGTAAATTTGTTTATTGTGCTTAGTTGCAATGAGTCGCTCTCATACTAATTGCATATAATTTTATTATTCTTATTATAATTAAAATAATACATTTAAATTAGATTAGAAATTCAGTTAAACTAAATGAAACTAAATTATGTTGGGTAGCACAATAAGACAATATGTCTGAATTTTTTAAAGTTAATTTAAACAAAATAAATCACAAAAGTATTACCTTTTAATTGCAAAAAATTAAGTCACATTCAAAGTTTAATATCTAAATGTTCTGCTGATCACTCCAAAAGTATTATTAAAAAATTCCATGCAGTGTCTTGCTTTATTTATTAACTAAGCTAAGTGTACATTTTCACTAAATGAGTCAGATATGTCTAGCATCTAGGTCTATCGAATTAATCTGTTTTTGTCACTAAGAAACTAAAGGTGTATCATCAGAATTATGCATGTTCCTTTTGACTAATTCATTTGGATGGTAATTTAAACCCAGCAAGTCACTGTTTGTGTTGAGAGCATGCCAAATCCAGTGCCTAGTGTCACTGTTTTAGACTAAAGGAAAATATTGTTCTCAATACTTTTCAAACCAAACAAGAAGATTTTGCCCAGTACATTCAAGACAGGAAAAAAACATTGTCCTCAATATACTTAATAATATAAAAGAACATGGTCCCTAATACACTTTAAACTAAATGAGAACAATATTATCTGCAATACACTTAAAAGCAGAGGAGAAATGTATCCTTATTTACTTCAGACCAAACGAGTACATTGTGTTCATTACACTTAAAAAAAAACGAAGAACATGTTTCCTCAGTACATTTCATATTCGAGGACAACATTGTAATAAATACAGAGAAAGAACATTTTGCACTTTAAGCATGAAACAAAAATGTTGCCCTGAATACATTTAAAATATACAGGAACATTGTCCTTAATGCATTTAAAACAAGTGAATAACATTGTCCATAGGAGAAGATTAAAATCAAAATACTTAAAACAGAGCAGAACATTACCCTTAGTACAAACCAGAATAGAGCACTCTTATTAATGCACTTCAAACCAGAATATACATTGTTCTAAATTCTCTTCCAAACCATGTAAATAATGTCCTCGATACATTGCAGATTACTACATTTCAGAGAAGAATACTTTGTTCAATACACTGCAGACCAGAGAAGAAAATCTTCATCAAAACACAGCAGATCATAAATGAACCTTGTCCTCAATTCACAGCACACCAGTGGAGAACATTGTCCTCAACATATTTCAAACCAGAGTATTGTCCTCAGTACACTTCAGAGAGAGGATTATTGTTCCCAATACACTGCAGACCAGAAGAGAACATCCTTTGTACATTGGTGTGCTACAACTGTATCTGTATCTACGTGTGTATCTCTTTGCCAAAAAAAAACAAAAACATACAACTTTTCAACTTTTAAGAGTTTTAATGGAGAAAAAATTAAATAATTAAAAAATAATAATAATTACAAAAAAATAAATAAATAAAATTATATATATATATATATATAGTATGTATAGTGAATATTGTATAGTGTGTGTGTGTGTGTGCGTGTGTGTGTGTATTAATACATTAATACATAAAATATATTAATTAAAACTCTTAAATATTAAATATATATAAATCAAAGGTCACGCCAAGGCATGGACCAGGTTTCCTTCTTTCTAAATCTTAATGAGCCACTTTATGCTGATGAATTTCAACAGGTATTTCACACACAATTGACAGGTATTTGTTGACATTATTAGTTAGTTCAGTTTAAAGGCATTGTTTTAGGTGAGACATGTCCCCCTCAAAATTGGGAGAGGTGTTACAATTGTCCCAATTATTCCTGCTCACAGCATCTTTGTTTTTTTTTTAACAATGTGATGTGTTTTCTCCTGGCTGTTAGATTTGGTTCAATTATAATTCCTATTATTTTTAAATGTTATTTTAGAACAACTATGGTTGTGTTTTGAGGACCAGTTTGTGCTGGGTAATCACGGACAGCTGTTGCTTGTTGCGAAAATTTCGTCAACGAAAGATTTCGTCACTAGGTTTAGCGGATCCTTCTTGTGAGTTATTTAAAAATATATATGTAGTGAAAAATCTCCTCTGCGCCTGGAGATGGAGAAGCACTATGGCATCATTAAGCAACTAAATTCTCAGCACTTTATTAATTCAAAGACATGGATAATTAAGGCCTGTTGTAATCAAGAAGCACAGAAAAATGTATTGATATTGATATGTACACTATTTAAATGTTTAAGAAACATTACAGTAAATCCCACTCAAATGTAATTTTGTAATTTTGGTGATTTATTACATTGTCCTGTTGTAAGATGGACACAATAGAGTAAAAAAACATCCAAATACATTAACATTAAATGAGTGCATCAAATCAAAGTCAAATGGTCATAAGTTGGTGCCTTGTCTTCAACTCATTATGTGTAAATACCTGTGCAACATCTGTAAGTTTACACCAAGTCCCATCCCTGTTGAGAGGTTGCAGCGCAGAATTGTTTTACTGTGCTTACTTTTGATTCTAATATTAAAACCCTGTAAGTTATCAGAAAAAGAATGTCTAGAAGTGCCAAACACTTACAGATATTGCTGCTGTGGGCGAAAAACAGAACCACATTCTCTAACAAAATTTACTGATGCAAGAAAATATGAAATTACTGAATCTTGGAAGTGTTTTTTTTTCTTTCAAAATTCTGAAAGCAGAGTGGAAAAAGGTGGACACAAAATGTGTGTCTTCAGAACAAATAAGGTGAAATATTATTTTTGTTGATGGACAGGGGAAGTAGAAGGTTCCCAACCTGTTTACAAACTAGTTCAAATCATTGAAAGGAAGCCTTAAGGAGTATGTACGTGCTCTATTGTATAGTGATAATAAGTCTGTAGAACAGACAGTACAGGGAATAAACTTGTTCAGATGTCATGCTGAGTAGACCAAACTTATGAGCATGACAAAAAAACAAGCAATGAAACAAAACAAACAAAATAATAAATAAAAAGCGAAGCATGCAGGCTACAATTTAGAAAAGCACAGCAGTGTATTTTTACAATTTAAAACATTTACCCTGGCCTGCTTGTCAACAACTGGGGATGGTGCTACAGGTCCAACTGGAAACAAAGAATCTACAGTGTAAAATAGTGACAAAATTACTACAGAACAACATCATCAATGCTAATAGGTAAAATATGCAACTTAATGTAACTTTGAAACACAATGCCTGTCTAATAGTAGTAAGACAAAAATAAATAAAGTAAAAGAGCTGAGGTGTTAAAACGGGAAAAATCATGCAAGACACTAGACAATAAATATACCCATAAATTGCATATACTATTTACTTAGTTAAACACATCATTAAATTCTTAATCAGAATGAAATATTTCTGTACTTTTTATTTGTATTTATTTATTTTAGCATTTCTTTCTTGAGCTCATGGAGTGACGTGGGGGTCTATGCAATTCTATGCAATTCAGAAAATGTGCCTTTGTTGTCCTGTGTGAATCTACATCCTGTAGAGAGATCTACATTATGATGCAGATTCTTTAGCAATTAAATGTCTTGTGTAGGCTCACATTGTTTTAAATTGAATCATCAAACCTCAAGTGGCTCCAGGAAAGTTTGCACAAGATGTGGAATATGGGTAGAAGCTATTGCATGGCTTTCCTCACATTCACATTTGTTATGGGAACTATATTTATTATATAGTCTCTGTTTCAACAATGCTGCTGTCAAGAAATGATAAACACAAACTTTTGAGATGGACTGATTTGTCATAACAACGTGTATCAATAACACTGGTATCAAGCATCTTTTCCAAGCTTCGGTTTCTTTTAGCAGAGTTTAAATACAGACAAGAGACTTTACTTCTCCCAGAAATAATTATGTGTCTCCTTTTGAAGCGTCAGGGACAGATGTCATGGCATGTACAATGCTGTTAGTATAAAGAGAAGAATTTTGCCAATTTTTGTTAAATGTTCTGTTGCAGAATACCCTTGCCTACACTCTTGAAAAAACCAAAAACATTTCCAATTCATCAAACCAACTGGCCTGAATCTCTAGTTGTCTTTTATATATGGATGTAAGAGAAGCTGGGTCATTAAAGAACTTTTTTTAAAATTCTCATTAAATAATTTCTGCATGCCTCGCACTGCTATTAAGTCTTGCTGGTAATTAGCATTTGAATATAAGATATGTCCATGTCTAGTTTTTTTGCAGCTAAAGCTAAACCCCATCACTCCAATTAAAAACAGATTTCACAATATTCATCTGACCACAATACATGTTTCCACTGTGTAATGGTCCATCCCAGATGCCTCCAAGCTCAGAGATTTGCCCATCTTTGCTCATCAGAGACTCAGCCTTTCCTGGATGCTTCTTTTTTGTAACAAAAATAGTTGTTGTAATCATCTTTTGACATCACCTGTTTGAAATTATTTAGTTTTTTACCTCATTGCTAACCTTAACTTGTCGCTGTCCCAACTTTTTTCTTAGTGCTCCAGACCTGAAATGTAAGAATAGATGTTTATTAAATAAGAAATTAAATAAAGTTTGCTATTGTTTGCTAGCATAATGTCTGCAATGAAATAAAAGTCAGTAAATGTAAATGTAAGGGACACATTGTATATTTCAATTTGCATTTTAAACGCTGTCCCACCTTTTTCAGATTTGGGGTTGTACATGTTGAGAAATGTTCCACATTACGTCAATATTTTAACGCAGTCGAAACAGGTGCTCTCTAGGGTATCTCTGAGAATATGTTCAGGTTTCCACAAACATTTTATTTGTTTACATGTAAAAATGCAATTTAATATCAACTTTGAACTATTTTACTAATTTATGGCTGTTAAAGAACTAATTAAAGCAAACTAATTAAAACAATATTTTTTTGTGCAAAATAATAAAGCTGTTTTTTGTGTCTTCAGTGGCAGAGAAACCCTTGACTAAGACTTTGACTTATCCTATCCTGGACTCAGAATGTTGTGGCAAGCTGAAGGAACCCTCGAATGGACTGACTGAAAGAGACTCCATTGTAGATTCAATTGACCTGTCAGGCAAAAACAAGAAACGGAGAAATCGCACCACATTCAGCACCTTTCAGTTGGAAGAGCTGGAGAAGGTATTTCAGAAGACACATTATCCAGATGTGTATGCACGTGAGCAGCTGGCCTTGAGGACTGAGCTCACTGAAGCACGAGTGCAAGTAATCTATTAATTTTTTATTTTTTTTTAAATCAAATTATATGATAACTGGAGACTGTTTAATGTCATGCCAAGACCTAAAAGGTAATTGTTGTTTGTTTTATCATAATGGCATTGCTCCTAAATTAATCAAGCTGATAACTAAAAGTTAATTATATGCAAGTATATCAGTTTTCTTCTGTCTTTCTTTGGATGCCTTGACAGGTATGGTTTCAAAACAGGAGGGCTAAATGGCGGAAGCGAGAACGCTATGGAAAGATGCAGGAAGTGCGTAACCACTTTGCTGCTACATACGATATATCCTTGCTTCCTCGCTCCAATACCTACCAGGTACACACATACATTTTAAATCATTTATTTGTTTTATGCACATGTTCAGTCCAATCCAGGGATGCTACAGCCTAGATGGCAACGCAGCAAGGTGGAACTGTCCATCAGTGGCAGCTGCTAGTCTTATATTACATCATATAACTTGTCAGTTTATTTACACATAAATTTATATAAATGTATACATAAATTCTGCACTCAATTCCTTTTCAATAAAATGTTCTGTGACCTTATTATACCAAGTAGGCATCTTTCCCAGGGACTTGAGCAGTGTCCTCTGAATGGCCAGCAGATCTATGCTGCTTATACTTCTTGACCCATTGTGATGAGAGTGTGAGATTTTTTTTTGTAAGACAGGAGAAAATGTCCAATTCCATGTCTTTTAGAAAATCCAAAAAATCACACAGCAAAGTATTGACCATGACTTTTCAGGATACTCTGGAATGCCTCTTCTAGAAACACTTATTCTCATGTCATCAAACTTCTCTGGATTGACTAATTCTAAGAAGTGCATACTTTCCCAATTTGAAAAAAAGCAGAGAGAGGAGATTTTCGAGGATGGCTACGTACAGATTTATGTAGCGCTCCTGTGGATCCTGGAATTGGGAGAAATGGCACTTTATCTTGGGCATTGCTCCTGGGTCAGATGTGAGACTTGCTGTTTTGGCATAAACAGATTGGAAAGCCTCCTATGACCTCTCATCTTTAACAAAATTAAGAAGAAACTCAATTCTTTTCTTGCAGTGGAGAACATCCATGGCCCTTTGCTTGATAATATCAAATACCAAAGCAGTCTCTGAGAAGATGTGTTCGTGTACAACATGAGCACAAACTCAAAATCCTGCAGTTTCATTACAAAACCTTCATACAATCCAAAGTGTCATCATCCATTATGTTATCTGTAATGATGATATAAAAAGTCTGCAGGAGGCCTTCCTAGTTGTTTACCACAGTGCACACTGTCCGTGATGTGAAATTCCATCAAGTAGGAGCATTTATGGCAACCTTGAACAGCCTGCAGGCACAAGAAAAGATCTCCGCTTTGTGTATTTGGAGAAAAATGTGGCAAACCCACAGCACAAACAAGGCACTTTGCCTTCACTTTAGCCTACGGGCAAAAACCCTGACAGCAGCACCCACAAGTTTATCCCTAAAAAGAAAGTGTCATCCACCTGCCATCCAAAAATGGGAGCAGCCTGAATTTAATCTCTGATCTCATCAGAAACAGTGGCTGCAAAAGCAAAGATAATTTTGGATATAATAAGACATAACAGAAAACACAGCTGATGACTGGAATTGTGTGGCCAGGACAGAGCATATTCAGATAATGTTTTTGTGAACTCCCCTGTAATTCCCATTGGATTAATTGGATGATTCACTACTCCCATCATGCCCCTTAAATAATAGCCCCTGCCAGTCAAGCATGAAAGTCATATCAATAAGGTGCTTTAAGAAGGCCCTGTTTCGTTTGACTGTTTGATTATCTTTTGCCACTTAAATGTGAGCACCTTCATTAATGGCAAGTTCACCCCTGACCCTGCCCATGCAAATTAAACTTGCACATGCACTCACATGTTCATTGCTCTTTTCATGCCTTTTATATGCCTGGTCAAAGTCAAACAGATCCCCAAAACCCAATTTTGACCAGACAAGGCTTCTCTAAGATGGTTTCTTCAAGAGGCATGGTCAACAGTACATTTTCCTTGTCACAGCTGAAATTGTTAAAAAATACCTGTTACTTTTCCCTACTTTTTGCACTAAATTAATCTTAGCTGTTCATCTGCCCTGCTGTTTAATGTTCACATTGCTAGGCTAGGAAGTGACACAATAAAGAATCTTACAGCTACGTGTAAGAAGGCAGAAGTCTCTAAGGCCTTTTTCACCTTCTCGGCCTGAGTATGTTCACATACGAGCTGCTATCGCATCCATTACACCTTTATACACCGAGTAGTCTGGGATGATTTTTTGTTGTTGTTGGGGATGAAGGCGACTTGTATATACGTATTACTGTGCACATGCGAGACATTTTAGGGACAGATTCGTTTACATTACACACATCTTCAGGCCACTTACATTTGTGAGTGTGAACCGTCAAGAAAGACAAATCTGAAAATGTATAAATAGCGTATTAAAAATATTAATTCTAACAATAAAGGAATGTTATAAATATTAGGATTTACAGAAAATAGCTGTTTAGGTCTATTTACTCAATGTGTAGGATATGACGTGCTGTAAGCTCGGTACGTACGGAGCATGCGTGATATGAGA
>JAVSBV010111217.1:0-21617 GCA_033117975.1 Parotocinclus spilosoma
TTTTTGGGATTTGTTGACACTGTAAAATTTTGAAGCAACATATTTTTCCTTTAAAATGTTACATTTACTCAGATTAAACTTTTGATTTGTCGTCTATGTTCTATTACGAATAAAATTTCCACATCATTGCGTTCAGTTTTTATTCACAATTTGTTCAGTGTCCCAACTTTTTTTGGAATCCGCTTTGAATATATTTTACTGCAATATAGCAGCATGTAACAGAATGTAAATTTGTTGCGCCCTCAAAACAAGTCAACACAAAGCCATTAATGTCTAAAATGCTGGCAACAAAAATAAGTACATACCTAAGTGGCCAAGTTGTGCCCAAAATGTCAATATTTTGTTTGGCTACCATTGTTTGCCAGCACTCCCTTGGGCATGGGGTTCACTAGAGCTTCACAGGTTGCTATTGGAATACTTTTCCAGCCCACCATGACGACAGCATAGAGCTGGTGGATGTTATAGACATTGTACTTCTCCACCTTCTGATTAAGAATGCCATACAGATGCTCAATAGGGTTTAGGTCTGTTAACCTGTTAAAATCACATGATACCATGGATGGAAAATGGCTATTTGGGCACAGTTTGGCAATTTTCACTTTTGTTGCCAGCAGTTTAGACATTAATGGCTGTGTGTTGAGTTATTTTTTGGGCACAGAAAATTAACACTGTTATGCTAGCTGTGGACTGACTATTTCACATTGTAGCAAAGCGTCATATCTTTAGTGCTGTCTCATAAAAAAATATAACAAAATATTTACAATACTGTAAGGGGTGTATAGCATAATATAGAGCATGTTTTAATAGATGTAAATGATACAATGTTTACGTCTTATCCTTGTCACTTTTCTTACTCTGTTTATATTAAGCTGTGGGCCTGACAACCTGTCCGGAGCCAGTTTTGCCAGCAAACAGCATTAAAAGTGGAGATCGGTACATGGTGAATGAAGTGGTGTCATTCAGCTGTGAGCCAGGTTATGTGCTTCAGGTAAGACACAATCTCTGCTGCTGATAGCCTGGCTTTAGGATCTACAGACTTGCACACACACACTAACAGACACCACCACCCACTGACTTACTGCTATTATACCTAGTTATTGTAACGCACATACTACTTAGCTTCAAATTTAATAATTTGACTCCATTGGTTATTTAAAAGAAAGTTACATAATTCAAAAAAAAAAAAGAAATAGTAATTTATAAACAGGACATTTTACCGTGTGATCGTGGGACTTTCAAGATCAGCTAAGACACCAACCACAAAGATCTCACAGGCACATAGCAACTACACACAATCCCGCCCACCACACATGCAAAAGCAAGTCCATTCAATGGTTTAAAAACCACTAGTGCGATTTTATGTTGGACTCTGTAGTGTACTGGAAGCCAGTGCTTTGGATGCTGTGGAGCAACATGCAGCTTTTTTCTACTTTTTCCCAGTTAACATTTGTAGTGCAGTATTCTGAGCCAATTGTAGACGATAAAGAGATGACACATTGATACCATAACAGAATGTCTTACAATAATCCTGCCTTGATGTTAAAACCCATGAGTAACTTTTCCAACTTTTACCTTAATAACCCAAAGCAAACCTTTATATAAAAGTTGCCATTAAAAAAAACACTAGTTTCCTCACTAGTCAAAATTTTATGTTTCGCTATAATTGTATGAACATTTGGTCCTGATGAGTATAGCAAGACAAGGTACACACACACACGCACACTTGCGCACACACACACGCACACACAATTGTAAATGACTTCCATGCTGGGAGCTCAGATAGCACTGTGGTACATTGTAAGAAGAGGGCTTCAGAGAGCTCATCCTTAAAATAGACACTAATATCTGCAGCCATGGAGTTCTGACTGAAGAGCGAATATGGACCATAAAAGTCACAGAGCCCCATTATCCATTCAAATCTTGCGAAGCCACTAGCATTCTTTGCCGCATTGTTCCCAGAATGTCAAATTGCAGATTCGCTAGTAGTAACTGTGAGTACTGCTTATCTCCCTGTGTCCAGGATTGCACCTCACATCAAGAGGCAAAAGTGAAGAAATGGAAAACGAATGTCTGTGCAGATATGTCAAAGTGACAAACAGGGATTTAAGTGTTTCTTTCTCTATTACTGATGGTATATTTATAGGTTTCTGGTTCTAATAGTTCCAGTTACCATTCATGTTATGGATGATTGAAGCTGCAGCGGCTTTCGCGTACAATTTGGTATGCAATTATGAGCAGTCAAACCTCACAACCAACACTTTTCAGAATAATGTGTGTCTGAATGTCCTGTATTTATTTATGAATTTCGCAACATGATAAAATAAATGGAAACCAAGTGTTTTCTTTCTAGTTAGTATGCATTCATATGTTAGATCACTTTCAGTATACAAAAATATAAATGGCATAGGAATTAAAACTAGATTAAGGCATGGTAATTGGTTACATTTATGGTTAACATTTTTAAAAGTTATCAGAATAATGGAGCTGTTGTCATGGAGAATATAGTGGCAGCTAATCCATGGTCAGTCATGAAAAACTGGCTAAATTTATAGTGATTATGTCTTAAAAAGAAATGCATACAATGTATTTGCCAATAAATTAAATACTAGTACTAATAATAATTGTTATTGTTATAATTGGGAGTATTATAATATATAATGATTTGCACATAGTTGTTATAACCCTCTAAATGCTATAATAATAATAATAATAATAATAATAATAATAATAATAAACAATAATAGACAATAATACATAATAACAATGATTGTTGAAGTAGTAGTAGTAGTAGTATTTCTCTGAATTTCTTCATTTTATTCTGCCCCACTCATCATTATTTATTTATTCATTTCATTATTTATTGTTATTAGTAGTAGTGGTATTTGTACAAATAAACAGCCAATGTTATTAATTTAACTACTACACAATAAAATGTATGTCTGTAAGTTTGGAAATGTGATATCAGAATTTGTTTAAATTATTAAAGATAATATGGTTTCATGTCCTTTTTCTTTTAGGGGCATTCTCACATCACATGTATGCCAGGAACTGTACGACGCTGGAACTACCCACCTCCTCTGTGTATCGGTAGGAGCTCTAATAAGCACACCATAAGCCATTTACCATGGTTTGTAATAATATGTTGATTGTTCTTTGTGTTGGTATGTGAAATAGCCAAGTGTGGAGGTACACTTCACGAGATGAGCAATGTCATTCTAAGCCCCGGCTTCCCAGGCAACTATCCTGGCAACCTGGACTGCACATGGAGGATCCGTCTTCCTGTTGGATATGGTCAGTCCACTGAGAGCAAATCTATGCCTAATCTATGCCTAACTTTAACCCTAGATACACATTGATGACACAGAGTTATATTACTGATTATGTGTACGCAAATTACTTACTAATAAAGCTTGTTTAATTAAATGAAATAACTGAATCTTTACAATTCTGCATAAATACAGTATGACGTAAAAAAATCATCAGATGTTTATACAGTTCCTAAAAGTACAGTAGATAAAAGGAACCCAGTTAAACAAATGGGACAGAAAAATTGTACTTGATTGTTTCATAGTGTTCATCATTCCTATTTTATGGAATATTCCTTTTAAATACTTGCAGTATGTAGTTCTGGATTATTTTTCTGAATAAATAAATGACCATGTTTAAGTAAATTGGGTCTCTTTATCTACTTTTAAGACTTCCTCTGCTTAGGAAAAACTCACTATGATCCGTACTTCATCACGGAGCTGAATTAGTGATGGCCAAGGTTGAAGCCTTTTGCATTCATTCAGTTCAGCAAATTGAGCTGATGAATTGCAAATTGGTCCTCTAATTATTAACATATTTCACCTCATAAATATGTTGGTAGACTGTGGAGATTTGATAAAACGTGAAATCACAAAGAGCACCACAGCGAGGCATCTACACATTCTTTAACTAAAGGTTCAGTAAAAAAACAGCATTTGAATTTACTTTGTCATGAGTGAAGAGAATGTATCTAAATGACTGAGCGCTGTGGTGGCCTGGGATGTAATAGGCAGAGAGAGCTCACTTTGCTGCGCCATTAAGTATGTAAGGTCACATATACTTAATTTGCGTTGCAGATGCTATTTTAATGTGTCAATGCAATAGATTATGGAGGCATGGGAGGTCTTGTAACGAAGCTGATTGTTCGTAGCTCAGCAACAGTTACTTTATAAGCTTTCAAAAAATAATTTTGCCCAGCTTTACAGTTTTTAATGACCAAGATGTGTGAATTTTCTATGAGCATTAATGTGAATAAGAAGCAGACGCGCTAGCCAGCTGTGTTTGATGTTTAAAATTGTGTGCTTATTGTATATTAGGCCGTTTAAAATTGCTTCTCTCCATACTCTGCAGGAGCACACATTCAGTTCGTCAATTTTACCACAGAAGATAATCATGATTTTTTGGAGGTGCGCAATGGTCCTCAGCACAGCAGCTCACTGATTGGCCAGTACAGTGGCAGTGATCTTCCTGCTCCTCTCTTGAGCACGACACACGAGACAGTCATCCACTTTTACAGTGACCATTCGCAAAACCGCCAAGGCTTCAGACTTTCTTACCAAGGTATATTTTTATTTATTATTTGACTGTCTAAGTCTTATCTCAGGCCATGTGATTAGATTCAACATATTGTATGCTACCTCTATCAATGGCATTTTTAAGGTTACTTTTTGGAGAGGACATGGTTTTGAAATAGGATGCAACCAACCACCACGACCAACCTGAAATAAATTGAGCTCATGCACAGGAATTCTGAGCAGACTGGGTCTCTCAAAATTTTGGACCAATAGTGTCATATTCATCCGACAGAGAATATCACGTCTGCTTTTTCACATGTGAGCACTTTATACATGAAAGACAATGGAAATCAATAGAACACTGAATTTTTATTGGTGTCGTACTCACTAGATAAACGTTATAAACATTACTTAGTTGTAGTTTCCATGCATATCCTTTCCTCTTTTTATTTGATTGATTTTCATAACTTGAATAATTTCAGTTTATGAGTGATCTTAGGCCTCAGGTCTTCCAAGAAAGAATAAATGATATCTTGGTGAGGCTAAAATGTATTCATAACAGATGATAATAAACAAACAGCCTAAGATTGAAGTCGTTACAGTGCATATTTGCATGAATGGAACAGATTTTTAAAATGTATGCACTATTTTATTGACATTTTAAGTTACAAGAGTAATATCCCTTTTGAGATTGTTTTCCCACTCTGCATCTCATATTTTTAGCATGGGCTCTGGACCCACATTATTAATGATCAGGTATTAGAGATAAAGCAGTTATGTAAGATTAAACAGTTGAATATTCTTGGTATTAAGGCATATGCACTCACCGGTGTACATTAAGTACACCTCTGTGTTTCTACACATTGTCCATGTAATCATCTGAACTTAACATATAGAAGCACTTTGCAGTTCTGTAATTAGATTATGTAGTCTATTTGTTTCTTGCATTCTTTATTAGTTTCCTTTACTCTGTTTTGTGATTGCCAAAACCCCCATAGGACCATCAAAGATCAAGTACTATTTAAATAATGGATCATTCTCAGTAGTGCAGTGACACTGTGCTGCTGAAGTTTTAAACCATCTCTGTGTCACTAGAACTAAAAACAGTCACCAGCCAGTGTGACCAGTGTCCAGCTACCATCATTCTGTGGGCAGTGTCCTGTGACCACTAATTAGAGAATGACTTACACAAATGTGCAACAACAGATAAACTACTGTTTTAACATCTTTGACTTTACATCTGCAAGGTAGAGCAATATAAAAAATATGCCAAATATAGTGAGTGAGCAACAGCAGCACTGCTAGGTCTGATCAGAAAAAAAATATATTTGTATAGCACTTTACAACGGCAGATTTTGACCCAACGTGCTGTTCCTAAAATCAATACAACATAAGTACCAATTTATACAAATTACATAAAACATATGATTAAAACTATTTAAATATATATTATATATGTATAAAACATAATAAACAATACACACAAATACCAAAAATAACCACTGCCTGGCACTTTTCAAAAGCTAAATCATACAAATTAATTTTAAAACCTGTCTTCACTAATATATAATGGCTATTCCATAGCCTAGGAGATTAAATAGTAAATGCTGATTAAAGTCGAGCCACAAAAGGTGAAAGCAAGCTGACAGTATATGAGGGTGATAACGTTTGTTTTTATGCACAAACAAATGTACATTTAACTTCTAAACTCTAAACTGCAGGCATAATATGTCTTTTCAGTGCCGGTCAATAATATAACTGCAGCCATTAAAAAAAGAGACGGCTTGACTCCACACATGAATCATGTTCTCTAGGTCTCAAAAACAGAGAACAGGTTTAAGCCTGGCAATATATTTTAGTCAGCAGAAACCACTCCTCACAGCCACATGCATTTGTTTTTCTACCATGAGGTCAGAATGAAACTAGAGAAGAACCACAGTAGAGATACAAAGTGCATCAATGTGTCAAGTGGACTATGAGTGTAGAAACATGGAGGTGTACTGCATGATTAAGTGGCCAATGAGTGTGTTTGTGTCTCTAAATCATTGATTAACCTCTTATTGTCTACATTTTCAGCATATCAGTTACAAAATTGTCAAGACCCCTACCCATTCCCCAACGGATACATCATCCACAATGACTTCAATGCAGGACAATCCATAACATTTGAGTGCTTCCCTGGTTATGTGTTGAGTGGTTATTCAGTGTTAACGTGCCAGCATGGAACCAACCGGAAATGGAACCATCCATTTCCTCATTGTGAAGGTAAGTGGCAAATTGAACCAGTACAACTTTATAGATCTTTGATCTCTGTCACTCACTTAATATTCTCCATGATTTACAGCCCGAAATGTTAAAATTGAAACAATCCAGTGTTCCTTACATTTGCTTTGACTATTGTATTTAATTGCAAATAGAATTTTTAGTCTTTGGTCTGGAGCACACAGGCTATATGGGATGGATCATCGCACCATGGAAATGTGTATTGTTGCCAGATTAATTAGTAGGTTACGAGGTCTGGCAGAAATGGATGCAGTGTTCTACAGGCACTTTAGAGATTTTAGAGCAACATGAATTCCTTCAAGATGTCATCTCTTTCAAGGACTTCCATGCATTTATTAATTAGAAGCGAAACGCAAAATAACTAAAATCAGAAAAAGTTGGGCTGAAATATTCCAGTCTTACATTATTTTTAAACATTTCTTACACATTTCTTGACCACTGGAGATCATCTGCCCAACCTCATGCACAAAGATTTTTGTGGACACTGCTTTCTTACAAATGATGATTATAATCACGTTTTAAAATGAAATTTTAAATTAAAATAACATCATAATTTTTTTGTGGCATACTGCCATATTTTTCCCAGTCTTAATATTTTCGGAATGTGTTTCAGACAGGAATTAAATGTTTATTAACAAATAAAATGAGTTTGATCAGGCAAAACATTGAATATTGTCTGCAGTTATACGCTGCACAAAAAATAGGGAATATTTCATTTTGAAAAATGTCCTTTATTTCTTGAGCAGTATATTAAAGTGTAAGGAGCACTGTGTTGTTTTCTTTAAAACACATTATTACTTGTTTTCTTCTTACTATCCCAACTTTTTTTGATTTGGGGTTGTAAAAGTGAGTTTCAGCTGTAAATGTAGTTTTGCGGCTGGAAGTTTTTGACTAAATTTGGCCAACCATTGTGCAAAGGCAAAGGCCTTTTAATGCTCTTTAACTGAAATGTTGCTGCTTATGGATACAATCCTGTAAGGACTACTTTCTCATCAAAAGCACGTTAAATACTGATCCAGAGGAGAACCAAGCTGTAGGGACCTGGTCTAAATTGTAGCCTTGATGATCAATGAGAGTAGTGCAGTGTGAAAGCATTGTGGCTCGTACTCAATCAACGGCGCTTTACTTTTAGCTTTTCTTTTTTCAGTGAGCACCAGATATCACCACTTTCCCTTCTGTATAGAATGTGCCTTCTCTACAGCACCATGCCATGGCAATTCGAACAGAAAGCCATGGCCCCTTGCCTTAATGTTCAGCTGTTAGTCTCATGATGTTGTATTTTCCCACTGCTAATTATCTACCATAAATATCTTTCATGGGAAAGATGGATGTTAATGATAAATTGTGTATATTTCGATACACAGCACCCTGTGGCTACAATGTGACGGCTCCAAATGGTACGATTTTTTCTCCCGGGTACCCCAGTGAGTATCCTAACTCTCAAGACTGCATGTGGCTCATCACGGTGCCCCATGGCCATGGTGTGTACATCAACTTTACACTTCTGCAGACGGAGCCCATCACTGACTACATTGCAGTTTGGTGAGCTTTTAATGCTGCTTGAAATCTAAAAAGTATTTTGGTAGGTTTTTGCAGCTGCTTAAGACAAGTAAAGAGGGGCATTAGTAAACCAACATGGTGCATTGTGAAAACTATGTATATCGGTATCACTCGTGCTTCGTTTTATATGATTTCAGTGGAGCAGATCAAAAAGACATGAAAGTGTACAAATGGGATATAATGTACTTTTCCTTCATTAAGTAGGCCATTAATCTTCTGAAGCCATTAAAATAGCTGACTAGTTTGTTAAGTCATCCTTTTCCTCGTTTAATTCATCATGGCTTATAATGTAATAGATTTGCATGAAAGTCAGCATAAAATCCAGGCACATATTTGAAAGGAAATCAGTTTTCCCGTACTACCAAAATGGCATGACCTTATTAGGCTGTTTAATGCAAGTATCACAAGTCATAATGTATTTCTACTGCATGCTTTCTCTCTTACAGGGATGGTCCTGACCAAAGCAACCCTCAGCTTGGGATTTTCAGTGGCAATACGGCTCTGGAGTCGGCATATAGTTCCTTTAATCAGGTTCTTATCAAATTTCACAGTGATTTCTCCACGAGTGGATTCTTTGTCCTCAATTTCCATGGTTAGTTTTTTCTTTTTTTTATCTTAATGGAAAATATGTTACTATTAAGCTGCAGTGCATGTACACTGGACAAAAATATGTAAAGTGGAACTTTGGTATTCAGACTTGGTTTAAATTTGGATTTGTTGAAAGTCAGAATCAAAATTTCCCATTGGAAATTTTTAAACAGGATTAATTTGTTCATGACCCCCAAATTATGATTTTTACACTTATATTTACATATTTATGTAATTAATGATTAAAAGCATGATTAATGGAAAACGTAACATACACAATATCAATTAAAAAAAAAGGAAATAAGTAAAATGTACTACCACTTCGACTACACACATCGACATACATAAAGTATGATATGATACCATAGCAATGGTATGTATTATATCTGTGATCGTGCCCTATTGCTTTTTCGTCTTTTGGGTTTTATGGTAATTGGCATACTGTATTGGTGCATTATTGCCTCCAACTGGACTGGATTACATGCAGCATGAGTTCACAGTTAACATTTAGTGTTCTATTTAGGGTGCCAATATTTGAAGTCAAAACTTTTGTTTGAATTTGGGGGCTAAAAAAAGTGAACAGAACAGCGTTTCAAGAGTCTGAATTCTTAGATTCCATGGTATATTTTTTAGCCACTTCTACACTTCATATTGATATGACTGTCACAATTTTGTATTTGAAAGAGGTACAAGCTTGTGCGCAAAATTGATGTGACCGACAATATATAAAATGTACACTATGTGGCCTAAAGTAATCACTTCCATTTGGTTGGTCTGGGCAAATCAAAGTCTAACATACAATCATATGCATATGTGTGCAATTTTCATACAGAAATGGTATATGGGTAATTCTGAAGAGGAAGGTTATTCTTTATAGGATTCCATCTTTCCAACAGTCAGTTTTTCAAATGTTCTGCACTAAGGTTTTTTATCAGCTTCTCTTATTGTGAAGTGAATATGTCTAGGTAAACAGCTATAAAGTGGTAGACTACGCATAATAGGTATGAATAGTTATGGAGCGGTTAGTGCATTAAAAGCTTCTGTCCTTGGACTTGGCACTCACTAACAAATGCCAAATTACCTCAATTTCAGGGGCATTTTGACAATAACCTTTTGTTAAGACCTTTCATTGAGCTTCTGTTGACAAGGGACTGGAGTGATGTAAATAATACTGTTTCTGGAGCAGTGGAAACATTTTCTGTAATGATTAATCATGCTTGCAGGAGCAGGTGATTTAAAGTATCAACTATAAAGTCTGGTGCAACTATAAAGGGCACCTTATTGCATGATTCTACATGCTGTAGAAACACTGGCTTTTAATTTTGTTGCAGAAATGTGTAGAGCCTCTTTCCTCCATTTCCCAAAGAGATCCAGCTCAGCCTTGTTCATGATTCAGATTAGATGGAATATTTCTGTATCCATACTCTATATGTTTTCCCCTTTCTGTATTTGTAAAACAGGGTGTGATCTAAAATCCCATGTCAGTATATTAGAGCATAAATACATGCAATGATATATGTGCTTAGAGTCTGATCCAGAAAAGCTCCAGGGGCCCTCATGGCAGTTTTACCTGGATTGGTTTGTTTCCAAATAAAAAGAAATAAACACAACCTCTACAGGGAACAGACATAAATAACATTTCTTTTAAAATGAATTCTAATGCCACAATGCTGTTTTCTGAATTTAAAATGATGTAAACAATAAAACAAGAAATATAGAATGTTTAATGGCCATCAGGTTAAGATTCCATTCATTCAGGCAAGGTTTTAAGAATTATTATACAAAATAGATGTTTGTCTTACATAGTGTTGGACAAAGTGCAAAAACCATGAACCTGAGTTAGACATACCCAAGGAGACATAGAATTCATATTATAATTGTTGTAACAAGACTTGTCATGTGTCTAGTCAACTCATTTTTGTTTGAAAAAAAGTCTATAGTAATTAACCTGTGGTGTCACTCTTGGCACATCAGTCTTTTAACAGACTTTTAATGAGTCCAGCAGATCAAAACAAGTTTAAAACAATGATGGGTTCGTGTGGTATTTGCTTCTTTCAATTTTAAAGGTTACATTTCTATGCATGTACATAGCCAAAAGAATGGCAGATTTTGCATAATGCAATGGAGTAAAAAGTAAGATATTTGACTTTGAAATGCAGTGTTAAAGTAAAACGTCTAAGTCATGGACTGTTTGCAAAAGCTGCCAAAATCATTGTTGAGGCTTCTTTATCGGTAGTGGTTCTTTAGATGATCATGACTTGTTGTTTACAGTCACGGTTTCTCTGAATGTCTATAAGTGACCCAATATTGTTGTGTGAAATTGTCGGTCATTCTGGGTGTCAGTTATTGAAATCTGTGGCTATGATTTGGCAGCTGCGTTTCCAGTTTCCAGAACATCAGAATCGTCAATCCTTCAACAAAAGATTTTACATTTATGTGCTGATAACTTATGTGCTGATAACTGATAACGGCCATGTTCCGGACATATTCAAAAAGATTAGCAATCTTTGTCACTGTGTCACTCATTACTTGCTGAGGTATTTAAATATGTCACTTTCAGTTGTGTTTCAGAAAAGGGTGTCCTGTGTATTTTGACACACCTAACTGAGCTAACTGTTGCACGGTGTTTCACGTTTTATACAAGACACAGTTTAGATAAGAGTTACTGTAGTGTGCTGTACTAAATGTTTTATATGATTTTTTATTCAATGTACCTAATTTATTGGATCTCTGACAATGGTAAAGCCCAGTCAATGGCCATTGAGGTTATTTCACAGATAGTAATTCAGGACACATGATTAACAGCACACATCTGAATCTTTGTTTTACTGGCCCACAACACACAATACAGATTGGCCAGATGCTCCTGTCTGTCAATGGCAGTTTCACAGTTAATATTAGTACAGTTCAGATAATTAATTAATGAACAGTTTCCCTTGACTTTCTTACTATCTTTTTATGTTACACTATTGGTTAAGCATGACACTCTGAGAGGCTTGAGTATTCACATAATGAATGACTCTCTACAACTGACTGATGATGATACAACTGGCTAATGAGTGTTTAATGTGTTAAACCTGTACAAGAAACACAGGAAAGGTCTTTTAAGACCAATGCAAATCCACAGTAATGATGCATTCAAATGAGTAGAAATGTATAGAATATAATATTATTGGATGTAATTCATGCAGAGGCTGTGAAAGCTTTATTCCATGTAATAATAAACTAGTGAATAGTAATAATAAATTGAATTTGACCAAAATGTATGTTTTGTGCATATTGGCGCAAAGCTTCTCAAAGAGTTTCTTTTGTTTCCCCCAGCTTATCGTCTCAAAAAATGTCCCCCTCCCCCTGCTGTAGAGGAAGCAGAAATATTGTACGAAGATGGAGACTATGAAATAGGTATGTGATACTGCAGTTAATATATCAAGGCATTTTAGTATTTTCATAAAAGGAAGGGAACTACAGTATCTGTAAGAGGAGACAGGGTCTCAATCTTACTAAATATAAAACACATGTCTGAGAATTAACATTCTTGTCTGACAATGTATTGCAAGTTTTCTTTGTGTTGTCGTTGGCATTATTCGTTGGGCAAGTGATTTGTGTTTCTCACAGACAACTTGTATTGGTTTAAAAGCCAGTACCTTGAACATTAATCAATAGTGTAGCTTTATTTGACTTATCAGAGTTAAATCAGATGACAAGAACCAAGAAAAATCGTTCGCCAAGAACCAAATTTCAACTAATTTCCAATGTGGAACCAAAGTACCACTGTAATTATATAAAATTATGGTTTACATTGAGTGCCCACTTTATTAGAGACAACTGCTTTTTCTTGATTGGAGAATCTTGTGGAGGTAACGATGGTTAAGAACGGCAAGAATCGCTCTGACCTGTTCAATACACAGTGAAGCAGATTGCAACCAAATACAATGCTAGTTCTCCAATTTACATTCCCTGGTGCATAACTAGTCATCCCTTAGCACAGATGGGCTACAACAGCAGGCAATCAGTTTGAGTGCTTTTACTGTCCAAGAAAAACAGAAAGACATGACTCCAGTGCGCAAAAAAGCCAGAACATTGAATAACTAAGTGGTGAAAAAACAATGCTTGGTCAAATAAATCTGGATTTCTGTTGCACCATGCTGATGGAGAGTCAGAATTGGGTGAAAGAAGTATAAATTAATGAGCCCTACCAGGCAGGTGCCAGCAGTTCAGGCTGGCTGGGGTGGTGTTATGGTAATGTGATATTGGTGATATTACTGATACCTCTGGATGGTTTGGACATATAGTAATGGAATGGTTCCAGGAAAATGAGTTTCCCTTGCTTCCCTGACCTTTGCAGTCTCCAGATCATAATCATATAGAGCATCACTGGGACGAGGTAGAACAGGCTGTTCAGAGCATGTTAAACCTTTTTCTGATCTGAGCCAAGTGAGAAGCTATCCTGTCCCTTTAAAAGGTTTTCAACACCTAGTGAAATCTTTGCTGTGACTACTACTAAAGAGATATATCTATTACAGAGTATCTCTGTATGTTTCATATGTTCAATTTAATTGTAAGACAGGACTAGGGGAGCGCGAGAGAGGGAGAGAGTCACAAACGGGATTTCTCACAATTCAGAACATAGTGATTCAGTTTTACAATAGAAAAGAAGAAAAGTGTTTTCCTTTATTTTTATATTTTTTCTGCATTGCTTAGTAATGTATTATCCATATCTTTGCTATGATACAGTATAGCACTCGATTGATTTAACTTAGGATGGATTTGTCTGAACATATCACCATCGTAAATCGCAGAGCACCTGTGCAATACAACTCCAATACTGCTATAATATCCAATTCAATGTGGATTTTCTGGGGGTCTGGAACAGATTCATTCAATTTACATTTTCCCTTATGGGGAAAAAAATTGCTCGGTGCTTGTTGTGTCCAGTTCTCGACAAGCCTTCTGGAATGAATGAACAGCAACAAATGAATATCAGTGTAATGCAAAATATTTTAGTATTGGTTATGTAATGACAGGGTGCACTAGAGCTTGTATAGACTCCATATGTTTGATAGGGATCATGTGTCTATGGAAAAGAATCGAGGACAGTCTGCACTCATTGATTGTCTTGTAGTTCTTGTTTTAAAGCTTTTTAGGATTTTTTGTATTTGTATTGAAAAACTAAATTAGAACTAATAATTCAAAATAGGACTATTTTTGTTAGTGCTCTTTAACATATTGGACTCAAGAAAACACAGTCTCTCTCGCGCACACACACACACACGGATATATTTCTTTTGAGCTCTTAAAAAAATGTGTGTGCAGTTTGACAGAATATTAAATATTTTTTCTATATTTGTATATATTAAATATTGTCTCTACTAAGTGGTTTTACCATTTCAGGTGACATCATAAGATATCGTTGTTTGCCTGGATTCACTTTGGTCGGGAACGATGAGCTTACCTGCATGCTTAATTCCCACCTACAGTTCGAGGGCCCTCCCCCTGTATGCGAAGGTAAACGGACACACACATCTCATGTTTGTTTAGATCTCTGATGAGAATATTGCAGTTACAATAAAATAAGACCAAATAATAACAGAAGTATCAGTTCAAAAATCACTAGGGTTTCACTGTCAAATGTTTGAAGAACTTGTTCAAGGCTTTACTCTGCCCTGTGATCCCAGATAAGGGATTTAATAAAGGTGAAGGTAAGGAAACTGATAAATAAATAATGTCATGTCAGTGTCACAGGTAGCAAGTCTGCAGTCGAAAATGATAGCTTGAAAATGAAAATGGTAGCTAACAAGTAGGTGTCGTTACACTTTGCAATTTTGTGCCTTAATTTTTTATTCAATTAAAGGATCAACCTGTATAGCTAATAGGAATCAATCATCCTGTATCTGTTAATCATTTAAAACAATGCCATTTATATTATGTTTTGGCTTGGAATCAGTTATGTTATGATATGTACATCGTTTTTACAATTATTGTCCATTTATCAGACAAAACATGAAATGTATTGGAAATATCCTGTCAGCAATGAAATAAAGCTCAAAATAAACATAAAAGCACTGTTTTATTTGAATTCCATTTTTTTCTGATTTGGGGTCTGATTAGGGATTACATTCACTTAGGTCATGCTCTAGCAAGGCAATAATTGGGCCAGAGCAAACACATCTATATAGTTGAGAGGTAGAAAACGTCTCCTTGCAACAGTGGAAAGTGGAATGTAAATGATATAAACAACAAACTCAGGCTGAGAATGTAGTTTAGTTCTTCTTTTATTTCACAGTGTACACTGTTAAGCAGATGCCCAACTAAACCAACAATGTAGCACTTAAGATTGTTCAGAAAATGATAAATTTGCAGATATGGGATTTGAACTAACAACAGCTAATTCATTATTGAGTCACCTGTTTATATTGTGCCTTTAGGAAAAATAAAAAAGGAGTATGGTAAAGACAAACATCTAATGCAATTAGTGAATCCAGCAAATGTAAATTACTAATTAATCTTTACGCCCCAAAAGCCCAGTGCCCAGCGAATGAAGAGCTCTCCATGTCATCTGGGGTGATTCTGAGTCCGGGTTTTCCAAAAAATTACCCCAACTCCCAGACCTGCTCCTGGATCATCAGAGTCATGCCTGCCTTCACCATTTCCATCTTTGTAGAGCTGTTTCAGAGCGAGAAGCAGTTTGACGAGCTGGAGATATTTGACGGTAATATCTTCTCTGAGTATCCTACGATTTGTGACCATAATTAAATTAGTACATTGTCAGTCCTGTTTGTACACAAACTGTTAACTATCTATGTTGGTAATCACTTTTATGCAGATTGCAAAACACAATTAGTTTGTAATTTATATTATTATGAAAATGATATTGGCAGTTGTTTCCATGTTATATAATAAAGGAGAGAACCAAATAAGCAAAGAAGTTGTGTAGCTACTCTGAGTCTACTTTCCCATCATATACACATTAACAAGATGCAGATGATGTAATTATTATACTATTGCTTTAAAGTAGAGAGTGGAAAGCAGTTGAATGTCCAAATGCAGGAAACCCAATACTGTGTATTTAACATAAGTTATTGTAGGAATTGTACAGTGGGTTGTAGCTAATTTCAATGTGTGAAGTTTGAATTAATGTGTGATTCCCAGCAAGGCACGGATATCTCAAGGTCAAGGTCTTTTTCCTTTAGGGTTTCTAATATAGGTTTCAGTTCAACTTGGAAACATTACTGCAGATGAATGAATGAATGTTCATGTAAATTACAGTTGATTTCACCTTGTATTCTTACAAAATATTTTCTTGAATGGTCTATGATTATCCAAATAAGACATAAATCACTTCCTTCATGCAATTACTTTATAGCAATATTTTTCAAATAAATAAGATGTATGTACACTGCTCACAAAAATAGGAGATATTTCATTGCTAGCATTATATCATACATTTAAATTTAAAATGTAAATTCAATATTTGAAATCTTTTTATATAGACTAGAAACCAGTTGCTGTACTCATAAAGATTCTTAGAATCCTTTAGAGGGCTCTGAATATATCTTACAAGTGAATTTATAAGTGAATCAGATGCATTGTTCTAAAGTCTAGGATTGCTTGTTACCCCCTTCCGCACACGCACACACGCACACACGCACACACACACACACACGCACACACACACACACACACACACACACACACATACACATGCATTTCTTGTCCCTTATTGCCTTATTGCCACTATTTTCTCCTCTGCTTATGGCAGTGGCTCCCAAACCTTTGTCTGCTGTGCCCCCTTTACTTTTTAAAATAATACTATATACTATACAATAATATACTATACCATACTATACAAAACATTATGTACCCAACCTCCCAAACAACAATACAACACAAATGTACATCTCTTTCGACTTCCACATTCCACAAGAGTTACCACTGGGAATCATAAATAATGCATGTTCTTATTAAATAATTAAGGATATTTATTTCTATGCGTTTACACATTTTCAAAATATACTTTTATAATTATCCTAAAGCAATTATTTTTCTGCGTGTCTTGCTTTACAACATTGTTTGTCAACTGATCATATCATCTGCTTTGATTTGACTGGATGCGTGAATGGATAAGACTATTTGTTTCATAAAGAAGGGGTTAAATATGAGTGAATTATTTTCAGTCATTCTGGTTACACTCAAACCAAAATACATTTACAGTGGAATTACATCTTAATACATTTCTAATCAGTAGTAACAGTCACTGTCTTAACACATTTTCTCAAAATTTCCTCTGACTTGCTACTCCCTCCTGTTTGGGTTTTATGGGTTAAAGATTTTAAGATTTCTATACATCCTTTATCACTAGAACCATAGCGTTCAGAAGCCTAGCGGTTAAGGTACTGGACTCTGGATCTGAATGAGCCTGATGGTCCTGGGTTCAAATCCCACTTCTGTCAAGCTACTACAGTTGGGTCCTTAAGCAAGACTCTTAACCCACTATTGCTTGGATTGTAAGACTGTATGAGTTGTAAGTCGCTCTGGATAAGGGCTTCTGCTAAAATGCTGTAAATTTAAATCTAAAGAATCTTCATAAATACAGCAACAGGTTGCTTAAAGGTGCATTGTAACAATAGTGTTAATGCCTATTGTGATGCTTTATAAATTAATAGGTGCTATTCTAATTACTATTCTAAAAGGTTTTACCATGTACACCACAAGTAGAGCACTTAATGCACCACAGTAGTACTTCTGTTTTGCAAAATTTCAAGCAATTTAAACCCTGAGTAAATCTTGTCTATATATCCATGTTTAGTCATTGCCTGCATTCATTTCCAGGGCCATCAGGACAGAGCCCATTGTTGGTGGCACTTAGCGGAAACCACTCCACACAGCTGAACTTCACAAGCAAGACCAACCAGCTTTACCTCAGATGGTCGACAGACCATGCCACCAACAAAAGAGGTTTTAAAATTCGCTACACAGGTTCGTCCTTCATCTGGATGAGCATAACATGGTCTACTTTTTTATATGCTGTAGGAAAGTTGTCTTATATGGCATAAAATGGATATTACCCACACTGAGTAGTATCTTTCTGTTTTTCGGATGAAGTTAAACTGTGGCTGTGCATAGAATATGGTTTTCTGTTTCAGGTCAAAAAAGGCAAAGAAAATATCTTTTTACACTGTACCTTGAGGGTGTCCCTCCTGATTAAATCTTATATTATGGAGGCGAAATACTTATTTTCAGTAAATAGTTCCTCAACTGTGCCTCAATCTGACAGTTTGACCACTGGCCATAGTATGTATATGTATATATATATATATATATATATATATATATATACATAGATAGATAGATAGTGTAAAACACAGTGGATGTTATTATTGCCCACTTTGTACTTCTTTTTCTTCTTCAGTCTTTAATGTATACAAAATATACTGCATCCATGACACTAACTCATTCTATTTGCCTCTTTTCATATTTCGAAAGTCCATACTTTGTTTTTATTTCATTTTATTTCCATGTTTCTAGTTTTAATTCCTGCCTGACAGCTTGAAAGACTGAGCAAATGACATATATTGTAATTTTACTACAGGGGGTTCAGCAGGCCCAATAAATTATATTTTGGGAAGGCCTCCAAATGACTACCAGCTACCTTTAAACCATGAGCAAGTGTTGAACAGCAGGCTCTAATGCACGTCTGTCTTGTTTTATCTTTACAAAACACCAGTGGAAGCAGAGGCTTGGCCCATTCTGTGAAGACTTCCCATTTATTTCAAACACACCACTGGCTTTTTTATCAAAGTCAATTACAAGACCATGTCCCATACAATGATTTGCTTTGATGAGGCGACTAGTAAATGGTTTCAGCTCAGTTAGCGTGAGGCATTCTGGGTTGTCTTAATTGCAATGAGCCATCTTGCTCACATTGAGCTGGGTCCTGTAATGAACATACAATTTATCTTACCTATATATCATTTGAAAATGATAGCCATGTATTTATTAAGTGATTGAGCTTGTAGGGTTTGTCTGATCTACACAGCGGCATACTGCAGCATGGGTAGCCCACCCAAGAATGGTGGGATCACCAATAGGACAAGAAATCAGCCAGGCAGCAAGATTCACTACTACTGTAATAGGGGCTACAGACTTGTGGGTCAACAAAATGCCACATGCAGACTTCATCCGAATGGACTCAACCAGTGGGATTCACCACCTCCACTTTGTCAAGGTAAACTTTATGACAGAAATGTAGTTTTTACCCCAGCTATATTCCAACATTCCAAAATGCCTTTGCTTACCTAGGGGTTGTAATCTCAAGATTACTACATCATTTTGTGTCATGTGCCTTAATTAAATATACATGTGCAGGAAAGTGGATTCTCCTAATCACCCTTATTGTTTTCCACAAACGTTTTCTGTGTATTTTCTTCTCATCTTGACATATTTGACAAACTTACCCTGTCAAGAATCGAATGCTTGTAATAAGTAAATAGTGTCTAGAGATAGTAATTTACTAAAGTATTTTTGCGATTCATTAATGGATTAGCTTTCCTGTGACCCTGGCCAAGAATTAAGCCTCCTTTTGTCAAAACCAAAGGGAAATGTGCTCTACTTATTTGCCCTGTATTGATTTCTACATGTACAGTATACACCGTTGCCCATACAGGGGTGCTGGAAAGTTTGTGAACCCTTTAGAATGTTTTGTATCTATTCATAAATAGGACCTATAGAAGTTTCAAATTATCACAGAAGGCCTAATATATGATAAAATAAAGACACAGGAGCTCGGTGGGTAATCCTGAGTTCAGTCCCCAGGTAGAGATGTCTGGGTCCTTTCTGTGTATGGAGGTCAGGGCATGTCTGTGAAGTTTGCATCTCCTTCGGAGTACCCGTGTCCTCCCACAGTCCAAAGACATACTTTAGGTTAATTAAGTATCATAGTGTGTGTATGAGCATGCAAGTGTGTGTGCTCTATGATGGATTGGTACCCTGACTAGTGTTGTTCCTGTCTTGTACCCTATGCTGCTGGCTCGGGAACCGGATCCAAAATTAAGAAGAGAAGAAAATGAGTGAATGAATAAATACAACCAAATTAAACAAATAAGACTGATATTTAAATTAACTTAATCATTTATTTATTGAGGAAAAACATCCAAAATTACATAACTTTGAGTGGAAAAAGTATATGAACCTCTGGAATTACAATTTATTTGAAAGCGAAATTAAGGGCAAAAGTTTTCAATCAATGCAATGACAATCAGGTATGATTGTCATGGTCCATGACATGCACTCACTTTTTGCCTGCTTGTGTATTTCTACCTAGGTCTATGCTGCTATATTAAAACTCCAAACAAAAAACAATCCATCCATTTTCTGTCAGTCAGTTTAAAGTTTTTGGTGTTAAGAATCATATGCTTCTATGAGCCATTTTAATTTCTTCCTTCTACATTAAAGAGCACCACCCCTCACCGGTCAACCCCCAACAGAGTCCCACCCACTCTTTAGTTGAAGAACCGCCATTTTTGACTACTGGTTTTACAAGCATTGTGAATAAGACATTGATTTCTAGAGAAATTAACAAATTAAATGTCAAACATTACAATTATTGGACAAACAAGGACATCAATAACTTCTAGCATAGCGCCGCACTGATCCAAAGACCAGAAGCCCCCAACTGTTTTTCCCTGTGTCTTTTTAGCAGACAGGCCCTTCCCTATATGACTTCATCAGCTCTAGTTTACTGGTATGACTGATACAAATACTAATACAGCTCTAGAATGATAGGACATCAGATCAACATGAAAAGCCAACAACGTAGACTAGAGTTAGCCACATGATAACCGTAACAGCATACATTAACCAACTAAAGTACCGTATCCAGACACAATATTTTTAACTAACCATTCAGAAATGTCCTGCTGTATCCTCTGAATTTCGACATCTTCAGGTACTTCTCCATAGGGATCAGATTCTGAGTCAAACTGGATAGCTTGAACAACTGTCTATTAGCCACCGTGATACAACAATCGTAAACATCAGAGCATGTTATTTATATGTGAAGAGTTATGCGTGGTGAAAGAAAAACACTACATTCTGTTTGCCTCTCACAAACATGTAATATCAGGTCAGTTTATATAAATCACCAAGTACAGTCAAATCTGGTTAATGGGACCAGCCCCTTATTCTGACTAAATCCTAAAGTACCGAAACAAATCCTATTGTATACTTGTAATGTTATTCGCTTATTTGGACCAAAATTCACAAGTCAAGTTGTGCTGACAGGAGCAAAACCAGCACCCACTACTTTCTTGATTTTGTTCAGGTGCAGTCCGTCAAGAAAACGCGCCAGATCACACTGGATAAGTTCTTTAAACGTTGGCTGGAATTTAGTAAGAACTTGTTTTTTTACAGTATTTTTATTTTTACAGAGTTTTTATACATAAATTAATTTTTTAATGAACAGAGTTTGTAGTTCTTGTTTGTATGTTCACTATACCTGTAAATCGCACAATAAAGGTTAAATAAACATTTAATATGTTTATATTTTATCCAACAGTTAGTTCCGACCTCAAAATCTGATTGGTTGAGAAGTGTTCTAACCGTGCTGATATAAGTGATAACAGCATGGCTTTCTCACACTAAAGCTGT